>OZ010715.1:14085366-14267866 GCA_963932345.1 Ophion ventricosus | reverse complement strand
TATATATATACGTTTCTCGTATTTCGAGGATATAATTATCGCGTGCAAGTAGCATTTCTTCCCGCATTAGCGAGTCACCGCGGCGTTTCAAGCATTCTCGCATGGAGCATTAGAACGCGAGAATTCTGCGGAGATGCGAGGCGCAAAAAGGAAGAAGGGAAAGAAAAGGCGGGAACTGAGATGGCATATGAGACGTGTGTCGAAACCGACGAACGTGCGGGTGGAGAACGCATCTAAACGTAATATATGTGCACACTTCAGGCACACATGCATATATGTATGTGTAATGATTTGTGTGTACGATAATCGACCGCTCGGGACACGAGAAAGGGCGTATGTGTAAAGGAAATTGTGGTATCTTGCGTTCTTCTTGTTTGCCAGACAATAAGGACGTTTCACGAGTTAGAGATCGTTCGTTTTGTTCATTCGCGTCGTACAAGCCTGTCGACGAGATTTTTTTTTAGTCCTGTCACGTACTTTACGGTGTATACATATATACATACATACGGAAACCAACGCACACATATAAACGTATATGTATTTGTTTGTGCGGGAGTGTGGACGCACGAATGTCCGCAAGTTTTATGGACATCGAGCCTAATTCGTTATACTCGAGCGTCGATTCGAAACAATGGGGAACGGCCGTTACTTCCCTTGCCATCCGGTAGGTATTGGCGCCCCCGAGTTTCCTATGCAAAGAGAGAGAGAGAGAGAGAGAGAGAGAGTGAGAGAGGGGAGAGAGAGAGAGAGAGAGAGAGAGAGAGAGAGAGAGAGAGAGAGAGAGAGAGAGAGAGAGGGAGAGAGAGAGAGAACTACCGTGGGGGAAGAACAAGAGGCTCGAAGAGAGAATCTTTTTAACGTTGAAGAAAGGTGACAGTCGTACCTTCGCTGTCAGACATCAAATTTCAATCGCGGCTCAAGAGCGAAAAAAAAACATTTGAGTTTTATAATTTTTCGCTTTTTCGAGAGCTACGAAATGGCTCGTGTATTTTCTTGCAATCACGAAAATTTTGTTGCCCGTGTGTCGAGTTGTTGAAGTAAATCTTTCCTTTCTTGCGAGTAAAATAAATTTGATTACGCGAAAGAAATGATCGCCGAGTGCATGGGAACGCCGCGGTCGAGGAGACGACATCGACCGGATTTCCTTGATCTTTCCAATGTCAGAAACCGTGAGTCCCAATCCTCGAAGTCGTTGCAAACTCATATTAGTGTCAAATTTTCTTTACCGGAAATAGCGTCACGTTCTTTCTTGGCAAGAGGGGGGGGGGGGGGGGGGCGACGTCGGTGCTTCTGAGGACACTTTCGGCTTGACATTTCTCTTTTGATAACTCGATTTAATTCCTTAGCTTTATTGCAAATTATTCGAATGTTTTTGGTCTCGCTTCTTTAATTCCAGTTTACGTTTAACATGTATGGGCATAACTGTGGTGCAAAAAAAAAGTTTATCACACTTTATGAATTTTTCTATTGAAACATTGAAAAAAAAATGAAGTGTCAAAATAAAATGTGATTTATATCTTACTTGTTTCGTCTCAGTGAATTTTTTGAACCAATATGCAATTTTGTTTAGCGATATGCTATTTTAATAAACTTTGTAAAAATTAACGAAAAAAAGTAATGAGAATTTGATAATTTTCGATAGAATGAAGAATGCGGAAGTGATTATTAGACTTTTTCGGATTTCTGTGGAATTTTAGAATATCAAAACATTCGTCACCCTATCACGGGTCTCACGCTCCATTTGTTATCAGGAAAAAAAAGCATCATTTTTATACAGTAAGGTTGACCCTTGGGTCGTTCTTGCCTCACGATATCATAATCTTTTTTTGTGAATTACCGACAGTTTTCCGCACGCAAGACTCGACGAGAAATTCTCGCCCAACAACGGCGCTTTTGTTGTCTCCTTCTTTTCGTTTGCCACGCGCTATCGTTATCTCTGCCCCTCTAAGGATGTATCGCACGTACATTCCCAGTAAAAACTGTGATTTTATCGGAATTTCAGTACTGCGCGATTCGCCAAAAATTATCAACAAATATTTTCAAGCAACAGGTATTCGAGAAATAATAAGTAAACTAAAAAATTGTAATATTTTTTTCATTCTTCGTTGATTTTTCCAATAAATTATAAAAAACTATTGGACAATTGCGAAAGGTTTATACGTTTTAGGAGAACGGTCCTCTGTTATCTCCAAAAAGTTTCCAAGTCATTAAACAAACAGTTTTTTCACATGTAACTTACATTTTTTTTTGTTCTTGATCAATTACTTTATTAGGCAGTTCGTTAATAATATTTCGATATTATTATTATTCAGAATCCATATTCATAATATTTTGATAATGTCTGCATTTTTTCAGACTTCTGTCCGGTCACGAAGTATTTAAAATCTGATGAAATCAAACTTTTGGCAGAGAATCATTAAACTCGAAGAGAAGTCTAAACACAAGCCAGCCACGAAAAAAAATACAATATCAAGCACGAATTTATCGATGGCTCGAACCAAAAAAAAAGGTTTTGGTCAATTTGCCTATCCAGCGATACTAAATACAAATTGACGGAGCTTTTTGAGGCGTTGACTGTAATGAATGCATAAAAAAAATTCCAGAGTGCTTTGAAAACTTCAAAGAAGCTCCAAGTAGAATGCATTTCAACTACAATTCATGGTACTCTAAAATAATAACGAATACATGTAATATTCTCTTTAAATGTCCCATAAATTAATCCGTCGAATAACTTTTTTATCTAAAATAATATCGGAAAAAATTTTAACGTTTCATTGTGTTGAAAATGACCGCAACCCCAGTTCTATGTATAGCTTATTAGTATGATAGTGGAGGTAATGAAACATTTCGTGCTGAAAGGAACCAGACCAAAAGTGTAACTAGAGTTTTCTTTCTTCATCTTCGATTTGCCACCCCATGAGTAAACCATATATATATATGTATATTTATATATATATGCAGGATATATGTCTCAGGGGATCTTGAGAACGAATAAATAAACGTGCCCCTTTCGAGAAGCAAAACTGTAGCTTGTGTGTACTTTTTTGACACCCGAGGATGTATATGGGGCATTTTTGGCCTTTCCGGCAGATCCCTCCCCCATCTGCCTTTAGCTACTTATTTAATTTTATTTTTAGATCCCTCTAAGACCGCACAAGAAGTTGTCTGCTAATTTAAAAACTATTGCTAAAAAATCTTCAGACGCTTTCGATAAAAAAAAAAACATGAAATTTCACGAAACTCTAGAATTGTGATGAAAATTTGTATCTTTTATATCGTTGTAAAAATATGTATGGTATTTCTTTTCCTTTTCAAAAACGATTTAACGCTTTTCTAATATGAAGTAAATTAAACATTTCCCCTGTAACACTTCACGAATCTGATTCGATATAAACAATCATTAGTCAGCGAGAAGTATTGATATTAAAAAAAAATATTGTTGCATTGAGAACTGTATTTTTAATCGTTATGACACTACTTATAAATAATTTAGTTTATAGCATATTTAGGTTTACGGTTCGTTTATTGAAAAAAACTGGTTTTTCTGTTGGAGCGTAAAAACTATCCGAAGCAAAAAATAAAATGACTCTGACTCGAAATCAACTGTACACGATGTATATGGGACACGTCATTTCATACGGGAGATCGTGTTACTTGCGCCTTTACAATTGTCAGCGATCGCTATACGATGACAGAGCGGAGCTCCGAGGTGTATTTAGCTTAAAATCTTTTTTATAGCTCGAGCCCCCGCCAATGTTTAATTTCACATCACACAAACATTGCTCCGGGAATTCCCATCCTCGTTTTTCTCGCTCTATACGTTTTCGTCCATTAGATTTTCTTTGATTTTTTTTTTCTTATTTTTATTTCAACTCGTACATGCGCGAAACTTTGGTGCAGAAATTTATGATATCTACTGGAATGAATCACGAGCTAGCTGGCTCAAGAACAGCAGGAGCAAAAGTGCCAGTGTGAATTACAACGTTTAGGAAAAAAATGTGACGTTTTAATGGAATAACGGATTCTAATGGTCTTTACGCAAATAAGTAAGGCTTAAAGGAGAGAGAGACCAAAGAACCAGCTGACCAAATCATTACAAACGATTTAAAAAATTACCGCTACGAAGTTTGTATCGATGGAATGCAACGAAAATTCGTTTCAATATCTTATTTTCATTATTATCCAAAATCATATTTTGCAATTCGTTGATCGCAAAATGTAAAAATCCAAAAAAATGTTTGTTCGATTTTTGAAGCTCAAATTTGCGAAAAAAAATGTAGTAAATAAAAGAACTTTTTTTCATTGCATTCCAACGATGCAAATTTCAACGTCAGGGAAAATTGGCGTTATTAGAATGAAACGATCCTTTCAAGATCATATCGTTCGATTTGCCCGGAAAAATGTTACACACGGAGAGAATTAAAAAGTAATTTTTGTCGTGAATTTCACAGTAAAAATTACCGTGATATATTTCAATGTGGTGACAAGTGAGAAAAGCACAATAATTCGTATGCGACAAGTTTTTTTTAACTCACGTTACAGAAAATTTCAAATACGTAGCTAAAATTTTACTATACAAGAAGGATAGCGCGCACGATAATTTTTACCGAGAGCATAATACATTTTCCTATAACACTCATTAAATTTTATAATAAATCTTAAAATAACTGTTATAAAGACGATACTTTTTTATAGACATTTTTGAAAGGCATAAAATAATAAAATGCACAGTAAAATTTCGCTGATATTATATATTTTTTAAATTTAAGTTTTGCGTATTTTGTTACACATGAAAATTTACTAGAAAATCTGGTAAAATTTTCTATCTGAAGAAGAAATTTTATTTTATTTTCGTGAAAATCTGCGTTTTACTAAGTAATAATAAACGAAGTTTCAGGGTTGTCATCTGGTTACCGTTACTGCACGGTAATTTTTAACATTTAATTCTCTCCGTGCACCTTGAATAATTACGGCCATTTCTATCTATGCCTAATGTTATTAATGAAGCTTGTAAAATGAAGGTGATACCGTCTTAATAAAGACTTAACGTAATTAATAAACAGAAACAACCTACCTATTTTTATCACTCGAAAAATAATTTTTTTTCAAGTTTGTCTTTTTAAATTATTATTACTATCGTTATTACGAAATGATTCATTTAGAATTTGGTTCATGCCCAACCCCGTTGTCCAGATACCTATCTTCATCGACCTAGTTTACCCTGTATCGTGTACCTTGACAATATACAATGATGCGTGTTTTACAATCAACCGTAGTACAGGAAAGCCAAACCTTTTTTTTTTCATCGCCCCGTCGCTCGTTTCAATTATCCGGCATTTAAGCGACCCTCGGTGGTCATCCACAGGGTGTGGCACGTCCGCCCCGATCACCTCTCGTTAGTTTGAACTCGCGACTCTCAGCTCGACAACGACAATGACGAGAGACAAAAAAGAAAGGAGGGCCGAGGAAGCATAGAAAAAAATCACTGCCTCGATGAGCCGAACGCAACTTCAACAAAGCTTATACTTGATTTTTTGTTATTCCATGAATTTTGGGCAAGAACATTATGCCCCCAGTGTGGATTTAAGATGCGTGTCATGATCCTTTTGAAAAAGATACTATTAGGGGCCCCATAAAACCATTTGTATTATAGTGACAGTTGCATCCTGAGTTTTCGACTGCTTTTTACGCGATCAGCATATTCCTATTGTTCGTTGTAAGATTTTTCCACGAATGTCTAGATTGATCAGTCGACGAATCGGAGTATAGTGGGAATAATGCACCGCAATATTATGAGGGAATGAACATTAAAATTGGAAGAAAGGTAAATAAGCGCCAGAATTATTGCCATTCAGTTTTTATTGAAAGTGTTTTTTTATACTTAAAAAAATATTTTTCATACTCAATTGCTTAATTGACGCAGTATTATGGGAAAGCTATTGTTTATTGATCAGTCGACATATGGGGGTATAGTATCGAATAATACTCCACAATATTATGAGGGAATGCAAATTAATATTGGAAGAACGGTAAAAAGCGCAAGAATCATTATCGTTCAGTCTTTTTTGGAAGTGCGTTTTTATACAATACATTTTACATATTTTTCATATCCAAATGCTTATTGAGGCAGTACATGCGGCAATAGCAAGTCAACAAAGAATTTCACTATAAAAAATATTCGAATACCCCTGGTCTAATAGTGGAATTTTTTATTTATTTATTTAGCCTAAATAGCCGGTAACTTTGCCTGTGAGCATTATCTATATACATATAAAACAGTTCCGCGACTGACTGACTGAATGACCGATTGATATATATTGACAACGCCCAGCCTAAACCGCTGAAGATAGAAACATGAAATTTAGTATATATGTTCCTTAAAAGGTGTAGAGGTGCATTGAGAAAGGATTATTCGAAAATTAACCCCTAAAAGGGTGAAATGGAATGTAAATGTTTCTATGGAAAATTGTACGAGGTTTGTAAATTAAGTAATGGGACTAATTTTTTCAATGTTTTTTATTGGTATAGAATTAAAATTCAATATTATCTCCCTCAAAATAACTTTCTTGGGGAGCCACACAGCGCTGGAGACGGTTCTTCCAATCCTCATAGCATTGCTGAAACTTGGATACTGGAATAGCCTTCAGCTGGTTGGTTACAGCCGTTTGAATGTTTTCGAGTGTCCCAAAATGACGTCCCTTGAAGTGATTTTACAATATCGGGAAGAGGAAAAAGTCGGCTCAAGTCAGGCGAATAAGGAGGCTGAGGAGCCACAGGAAAGTTTTTACTGGCCAATAACTCGTTTATTGAAATTGCTGTGTAACAAGGGGCATTGTCGTGATGCAACACCCAGTTGTTCTTGATGTTTGGTCTCACATGACCCTTTTTCGAAGTTTGGGACCTTAACAAAACCTGGGCTCTTGACAAAACGCTGTCTTCGTAGGCCTGCTGAAGTTTTGCAAAAGTTACGTTGCACTGTCCCCAAGTCTGAAGCAAAACCTGATAGCACACCGTTTAGAACGCACTAGAAAAAACTGCTTCACGAAAAAAAATCGCTACCAACAACTAAATTACTCTAGCTAGTTCAAACTTGTACTGAAGGCGTATTCAATGTTCACCTGCCGCCCCTCCAAGTCCCACGCTCTAAGTGTTGCCAGATTGAACGCTACGTTGACAGTCTCATTACTTAATTTACACACCTCGTATTCTTTGCGTGTATGAACTTAAAACTTGGTATAAATATTCTTCAAAACAAATAATAAAACGCATATTTAAGGATTTTTTTAAACAACCTCTAATTAGGAATGCAACAGGGTGTTGAAGTTTTGTATGGAAAAATCAAATTCCCTGCTTTTATCTTAATGAAATTCGGAATATATGTTCCTTAAGGTAGTAGTCTTGCCATAGTCACGTTGAACAGTTTATTCTCCGCTCAATCGATGAAAGCTTCGAAATATTGCGAAATATCCTTATAATGGTTGTATATCTTATCGGGATGTAAAAACTTATAAAGTAATGATGAAAGCGCCTAATATAATGTTTAGAGTTCCAAAAATAACAACGTTTCCCTCCAACGCCTAACCCTCACTTTTGTATCAGACTATCCATTCCGGCTACTAATACATAAATACTCTGCTAATACATGAATACTCTGCATATACGAATATGCACACACTACTGTAGTTTAGCGAACGCGCAGATCGTGGCAACGTCGCAAGCCCAGCGAATTTTTGTCGTGATATTTGGCGCTAGCGTCGCTAGACATTGTTTAATTTAAATCGCTATATCTCTAAAACTAGACGGTCAAAATTCATAATTTTTTTTACCCACTTTATCATATGTTCCTCTGTAATTGTGAATAAAAAAAAAAAATCTGTAGAAAAGTTTCGAAGTTATTGCGTGAAATGTGAAATTTTCCACTGCTCCCCGTAAGAACACGTGTAAAACCGTGCAATCTTTGATTGCCAATATCTCGAATACACAACGACGAATCCTTTTGAAATGTTGCAGGCAATCACTTAATAATATCCTGAGTGGGTTCTTGAAATTAAAAAAATGTATAGTGAAAGGCATTGGCGAGATTACTACCTTAAAGAGTATAGAGGTGCACTAAGAAACGATTTTCCGAAAATCAACCCCTAAATGGATGAAATGGGATGTAAAAGCTTTTATGGAATATTGTATTCCTTGCGTGTATCATCTTGAAACTCGTTATAAATATTCTTCAAAACAAATAATAAAACGCATATTTTGGGATTTTTTGAAAAAACCCCTAATAAAGGGTGCAGCTGGTAATGAAGTTGCTATGGGCCAAATTCCACGCGCGCGGACGCTAGTTCATAGCATATAACAAAGGTTGAGCAATGACCTAATAATCAATCGTCATCTATCATATTAATCAATCATCATCTATCATAATAATCAATTGGCATCTATCGTAATAATCAATCGTCGATTTCATCTTTACTAATCATTTTTTTTCTCCTCGTAAATCCGTAAATAAAGGAACAAAATAATCGATAAATGGCTGATTTTTTAAATAATCACCGAATCCAAAATATGTCACATTTCGTAATAAAATGCATATTTTTAATCGAAATTTTCAGGCTCCCGAGGCCGAACAGCTGGGACACCATCGAAACTTGAAACGAGCACGAATGCTGTTATCAGCGAGGATCGTGACGACGTGGTATTCGTATCGAGCAAAGAGAGCGAAACATCGGCATTATGGGTGAATTATCTGACAGCTTGTTTCGAGCAAATAAGTCGGCAACAGGGCCGACCACCCTTCCGCGTGCGACACGTGCCCGTCGAGGATTGCACAACGACGAGCGCGACGATACAAGAAAAAATTGGCAAAGCGAGACTGCAAATAGTGGTTGTTTGTCCGGGTTTGCTGGAACGTGTCACCGCAAGACCCGAACAAGCTGCCAATCTGTCGAGACAACTGTCACCGGAGCGAGTACTCGCGATGATGCTCGGCGTTCACGACGCTCATTTGACCGACAATCACAGATCCGCCCTAACCAATTATGCCCTGTGGAGAAAGTTCTTCGTCAAGGATCAGGACGAGACTTTCGTCGGTGAATTTTTGGGCGCTGCAATTGCCATTCTCGGCACAACTCCGTCCTCTGCCCTCAGAAACGACAAAACAACTTTTTCGGTCCATCCGAAAAAAGTCAAGCTGGTTCGTAATTCACGCTTTGAAAAATATTCGAACTTTTCTTTTATCCGGCTGTGGTAATTGTTCTGGCTTTCTTGGATATTTATTGTTCGAACAATTCTTTTGATCAACCCAAACATCCTCGTTGATGAAACCGGACTTTGATAAGATCAGAGATCAATTAACGTCTCGTGCTACAATGATTTAAAATAGTTCCTCTCGTAATACATGGTCAAATATGGGGTCAGTTGAGCATTGGGTGTTAAACTTTTCATTAAGTCTGTACTCGGATCGCCGCTATACTTGAAAGAATTGCCAATGCGGTCACACTTGCATACTATAAAGTATTATCCTCAGCGACGATACAGCTTGACTTAACCTTGGTCAAAATTCGATTCTTTCCGTTCTTTTATTTCGAAAACAAAATGCTCAATGATTCTGCTTTTTTATACCATCTGGATGAGATTTCTTTGTTATCTGGTAATTTTTTTTTAAATATTAGGTCTATCGGAAAGTGCTGTATGTTTTTTAATTAAAAGAACATAGTACATTTTCAATACATTTATAAATATTTACCGAATAATATAATATCCAACGTACTTACGATCTCTTTCCAGCGGAAAAGGGCACCAGTAACGATGGAAATTATATTTTTCTGTAAATATTAATAAATGTATTATTTTCTTATAATTAAAAAACGGACAGAACTTTCCGGTAGAGCTGATAAATCGACGCGCTTATCAATACGTCAAAAGTCTTCGGTATCAGATATCTCGAACTAGAAACGGTAAAGTTCCTTAAAATTTCACAAACAGTTATACATTACCGTTCTGCCTACACACTATGAATTTTAATAAATGCTGTCTGATGAGGCCGTGGCACGAGAACTTCTTTGAGCAAAGAGCAACGCGAAAGAAAGTCATTTTTTATTTTTGATTATTACAAGCTTGTAATAATCAAAAAAATACTAATACACGTCGATCGAGCGTTGCAATTAATACACTGTTTCTTGGAATGAAAGAACTGGTGGGTAAGATTGCTCCTTTCGCGCGAAAAGATTATTTCCATTAGCAATTTTATCCGAGAATTCAGACTGAATATATTACGGCATTGCTAAACGAAAATTAACTCGTCAAACCGGATTTTCTTCCTGTTTTTCAATAAATCCAGCCTCGTTATTTTTTACAGGGGCAGAATCGAATTTTGGTGATCCTTAACGATCCTTTGAGAACCGAGGACAACATAACGATTATAGTCGATCGATGCGGAGAAGCAATAGAGATCAGTCACGTGAAGAAAAGGAATCCCTACGTTCTGCAATTTGCCATACCAGATCGATGTCTGGAGGTCTCGATGCTCGTCGGGGTTCGAGTCATGATCAATGGATGTCCACAGGGTGTGAAACAGGTCAAGTGTGAGAGCAGATTGAGAGAACTCGATCAGATCCTCAGGGCTCACGACAATCCACTCGAGTTTATGTGCCAGGTGAAAAAGCCTTTTTTTATTCATCATTTCGCTGTTGGAAATTCAAATGACAGTGAATAAGCGCGTTGGCAAAAAAGTCAAGTAAAAAAAGAAAAAGTAATATCGTTAAATAATATTTTAGTACGAATAATTAGCTAATTATTATAATTATAAGTATAAGATTATCACGGTTACATTTAAAATATTTTTCACAAGAATGTAATTTAAAATGATTGATATTGGGTTTGGGTTGTAAGTGATGATTGTAAATGATTGGTTTGGGTTTTAAGTATATATATAAATTAATTAAATTAATTATTACATGAGATTTAATTGAATAAATGATTCAGTAATCAAAAGTGCTTTCAATACATGTTTCGATGTAAACGATCTAGAAAATTCCTAAGGACACAATTAATATAGTTC
Source organism: Ophion ventricosus (assembly GCA_963932345.1). NCBI lineage: Eukaryota > Metazoa > Arthropoda > Insecta > Hymenoptera > Ichneumonidae > Ophion > Ophion ventricosus. Next base: position 14,256,813 of record OZ010715.1, on the reverse strand, counting down.
GTGTATGCTTTTGTATCTTCCAGACTTTCGGTTTTAATCCGGGAGATCGAGAGCAATTGGACAATTGGATGGTGAATGCATTCCAGAAAAATTTGCCACCGAGGTTCGATCTTTTGTCGACACCGAGTGGCGCTACGCCTTTGCAACGAAATCAGACAAGTAAGATATACCTTCGAATAGATAGATGGATAGAAATAGGATAGACATCCTTTACGAAAAGTCAATGATGTAATTTTTTTACTCCGCTGATCGCAAGGGAGATTGATCGGTAAGAGATTCGTCGAAGAGTCGATTGAACGATAAATCATTTTTTTTTTATTGAGGATTAATGATTTTTTTTTAAATCTACAAATTCTTGAAATAGGATAATTTTTGTTTGAATAGGTTCGGAGGAATATCCGACGTTGCTGCATTTTGCCGCACGCTTTGGTCTGGAGAAGCTCGCATGGCAATTATTGGAATGTCCCGGTGGCGACGTGGCCTGCGATATCAGAAACGTCGCTGAGCTGACGCCTGCCGATCTCGCGGAACAATCGAATCACACGAGACTGGCCCACCAGCTACGCGGTTATATGGTACGCCAACACTTTTTCAAATTACTGCATTATTCATTTGGACTATAATCATTAAAATGGAACATGTTTATTTTGCGATTCATAGACTCACGAAACACTTGCCAATCACTTTTTATTTATTATCTCAGGGGTTACATGATTGTTTATTTCGTCAACGCTTTGATCTTTATATAATTTTGATTAAACCTGACTTTTGATTATCGAAATTTGCATGTTTCGGTTGCCATCGTCGAACCTCGTGCTTGCAGCAAATGAACGAGTTCACGAACATGTACAGCTACCTCAAAGTAATCAGCGAGTCGACAACGAATCCGGACGCAGGTGAGTCAGAATGTGGCTGACTTTCGCATACACATTTTTATGAAATCAATTTATCATGTAAAAGTTTGGGTGCTCGCGAATGAAATGCAGACACAATTATAACAGTTCACAAACCCAACCAGACTCAATTGTATCGCGGAAAAAAATAGATTTTGGAAAATAGAAATCAATTTAATGAAAGCATCCGTAAATTTGACATTTTTTCAAAAGTCAAAGTAGTTGACGTTGGAGATTTCGAAGTGGGGGTTTCGATGTTTTTACAGCCAAAATTACGTTCGGTTTTTTAATTAAATTGAATTAAATTTATTGTAAATACAATTTATTTCAATAAATTTTCTCTTGCGGTGAAATTTTTTGGCCAATTTTTTTTTCCGTCCCAGCCAACGAGAGCGCTCCGTCGATAAATTGCGGAAATTCCGTATGCAGCGAGAACGAAAACGACAAGGAGGATTATTGCCGACCACGACCATTGAGCGAGGCTTATTCGGTCCCGCCGGCAGCTCGACCGATAACAGTCTCAACATCGATGAATTTTGTCCCGCCACCCCAATTACCACCACCAAATCCAACCTCACCGATTCCTTGCGAGATGAATTATTCCGTTTTACCACCCCCTACTCCCGTACACGGGACACCGATACCTACGCCATCGAGTCCTCATGCGAACGGCTTGGATTTGCCGCTACAGGGGTACCTCAAAATGCATCCAGCCAGTAAGTAAATCACAGAATTGGAATTAAATTGAAGTTTGCATCGTTGGAATGCAATGAAAATGATTGTTTTTCGATTTTTCGAATTTCTTGTGGCTAATCTTCGTTACGAAAATCCAGCAATCATTTTTTTAATTGCTTATTTTGACATCTAGAATTTAAATCTGAAAAAAGAATTGTAAAATAATAAAAATAAGTAAATAAAAATATAAAAACGAATTTTCGTTGTATTCCAACGATGCAAACTTCAAGACCATAAATTGGAAACTTGTTCACACAAGAATAGTAATAAAAGTATTTCTTTTCAATTAATAAAATAAATAATAGCGATTGGACCATTTTGTATAAGACTGGGGTTCATTTTTTATGTCTGCATAAGATCGAGGCCCAAAAAACGGGTCGACTTTCTTATTTTTTTTCTGATGAGAGTATTGGAAACACGAGGTGGGGATATGGGACCCATAATCAATACACCGTTTTATCGAGTTTGAGTTTTTTTCGCGAAAAAATATAGATAAACAATGAAGTTATTATTATTTGAACAAAGAGCCACCGTTGCTACATGGCCGATCAGTGTAGGTGATTCTGACAACTAGAGTGATCGGAATTAAAAGTAAATAAAAATGTACTTTAGTATGATACTAAAACTTTCGTATGACCGTATACTTTTGTGAAATTTTTAAAATTACAAAAATGGCAAGCTTTTGAAAAAAGTTCGGTTTTCGACAACAACAAAAAACTTTAATAATTTGTTACTGACAAATGGATAAACACATAAAAAAAGCATCCGGTCAGACGATAGAAAATATTATAAACCATGCCCTGTCCGCATTTGAAGTAAATCGGACGAATAGATTTTGAGATACGACTTACATCGTTTCATAAAACAGAGTTTCCAAAAAAATATGCAAAAGAAAAAAGAATCCTTCACAAAAACCGTCATAACTCAGGCAATTTTTTAAATTTTTACCAAATCTTTGTTGCAAATTAATTTTAAGACATGAGGCCTATAAAAGGAACAATGTGATAAGAAAATCAAAGATGCAAATACTGTAATGACTGATTCAACGTGACCGGCAAAAAAAAGTCCTGATTCGTTTCGATGGAGAATTGTCACGAACCAATCGCCTCGAAATAATTTGAAAAGCCTCATCCCAGTTTTTCACATTTTCAATTTCAGGCCCCAAAACTTCGAGTCTAACAGGAGGAGCTTCAACAGTTTCTCTCACCGCTTCGATGACCTCGCTTCGTTCACAAGTGGCGAGTCAAGCTTCGACGTCAAAACGCGAAGACGGAGCGTCGACTCCGACATTCGGATTACCAAGAGCCGTGTCCAATCCGGGTTCGAAGTCCCGAGAACCTTCGGGACCTCAGGATGAACTTCTCGAGATTATAAATGATTTTAAAAACAATGTTTTCACGATATCCGAGGTTGAGAGACTCGTGGAAAATTGGCGCAATCGAAACGACGTTCAGCAGAGCTTTAAGGACAAGCAGCGACAACTTACCGCCATGAGAGACGAGTACGAGAGAATACAGAAAAGAATTAAGGACGAGATGAAAGCACCCACGCCTTTCGACAGAATCAAAAAATTATTCACCAAACATAAAAAAGGTTTATCTTCTTTCTTTATCGTGTTCTTCCAGAAAAATGATACTCATTGGGTGCGTTCGATTTGGGCGCTTACAGCGCTTAAGCTTATTAGCGGTGGTGTGGCAAGTTCGGGTTAAACTGTGCGTACTTCAACGAGCTTACGCTTTCCAGAACTCAAATCTTCCGGGTTGGCTTTATTAGTATCGAGATGGCGGCGAAGTAGAGGCCTTTGTTGGTTTTCAAATGATTTACGAGTTGTTTGAAATAATTAACAATGAAACCTATAGTTAAGAAGATTATGATCTAAGAGACGATGGTAGTGATGAAGAGATGAATTGGGAAAAATTTTCCTAATTTTTGGATATCTCTTTTAAAAGAAATCCCGTACCTCGGATCCAAAACTATGTTGAAGAGGTTATTTTATTAGAAAAAAGCCCCCAAATAAACTGAAAACAGTTTTCGTGAAGCTGTTACCGCTATTTTTCAGAAATTCTCACGAAGAATACTTTCAAGTTGAAAGCCATATAAAAAGATAACTGCCGGTCACATGATAAGTGATAGGTAACATCCAAACGGACATTCGGTACCCATTTAGGCAGCTATTTGGAAATTGCTATCTGCGAAACCAGTGTGTTCATTGTGTTAACGAGACGTTCATTACGAAAATAAGCGCGCTTTAAGGAGGTACGATCATGGGGAACAAATCCAACTTCCGGGCGTGAAATTTTTATATGATGTTGACGAATACATTATGCACCGTTTGGAAAAATTTAAGCTATATTGACCGTTCAGTTTTTTCGTAATAAAATTGCAAAGTCGAGCACTTTGAGCTAGTGAAGTACGTCGTCTTATGGAGACGGTCGACCGGAAGTGCGGTGATCACAGTTTTGCTGCTCACGTGTCCAACTAAGGTCGTTAGAGAACTGTAATTTGATAAATTAGACATAATAGATATTGTAAAAAATCGAAAATTCGAAATTCACCGTGTAAGTCAAGCACTACATTATAAAACGGTTTCAACTTCCGGTTGAATATTATCATAATGACGAAATAGTACACATAGACTTGCCAACGTCGGGCGTAACAGCTGATTCGTTTGGCGAGCATAACCTAGCTCTGTAGCGACAGTTTTCGTTGTCGCTGGCTAGCGACAGCCAATCGCATGCACGATCAGAAGAAAGGGAGCCTCTTGTTGGCTGTCGCTAACTAACGATAATGAAAACGGTCACTGCCGAGTTACAGAATTTCGCTACTGCTTGGAAATCGTCGTGAAGACTCCAGAGTCGTTGAGGATCTAACTTTTCAGTTTTTATTAGTAAATATGCAATAAATAAAATATTTACCACAAATTTGGCACTTTGGGATCGGCAATACAAATATTCAGCATAAGTTAACATAAATCAGAACACCCGTGGGGTAAAATTAATTGAGTCTGTTGGTTGACCCTGAAGAAGTAGTCGTACCTCCTTAACGCTCACGCTTTCGCTGCCCTACCTCACTTGAAGAGCCGTCACAAATGCTTGTGTAAGCGCACACAGCGTCAAGTTGAATGACGCGAGCGATGCTCACGAATGCTGAAAGCGTGTAAGCGGCCAAGTCTAACGCACCCATTGAAATACACAATGTACGCATATAAGATCAACGCATACGGAGTAAACGAAATTTGAGTTTCATGGACTTTTAAATATTTTAAGGAAATTGTTATTGAACAAAAAACTTAATAGTTTTCTTATACTTATGCTTTTTAATATTTTAAGGACATTGTTATCGAACATAAATCTTCATTTTTTCGAACAAAAAATCTCAAACTCACACTTGACCCAAATTTTCGTGCATTGGAAATCAAAACAATAAAATATGATTTTCTGAATTAACTTCATTAGAGACTGGTTGTCACAAAGGATCAACAGCCAACCTGTGATTGAAAAAAAAACTCGAATAATGCGGTATTAACGTACGTGGCTTGGCCCTTTTGGCAAGTCATTATTTGCTAAAGAAGCACCAAATGAACTTTTTCGAAGGCATTCATCCATTGTGCTCAAATGTATAATACTGACATTTTTTCCGAAAGGACGTTGTCAAGTAGTTCGATCTTAAAGTAACTGTGCAATTTTCTTTCATCACAGATCGACGCTTGACCATTTTTCTAAAATCTTTTTACGCCATTGGAATAGATATAAAAAAATGTCTTATTTTTATTTGCAAAAGATCGCATCAATACGTATTTGGTGGATTTTTTAAATTAGATTTCCATTTTATTTTTTATGCTTTTATGGATTTGTTTCGATCTAGAAAAATCAATGTATTCAATATATCAATATATCAAGACCTTATATATCCTTTGGATGGTCGCAAAACAAGGCTTATTTGGGATTTTTTAAAAATACTAATAAAGTAATCAAATTGAGGTTTTGAGGTTTCATTTTACATATCTGTAGGTACTCAGATCAATTTTTTAATTTTTCAACACAATACAAAATGGCAGCCGAGTGGCCGGTAGAAAGTAAACGCCTTTTTGTAAGACCCTCCACGAACTCGTTGGAAACGCACATGAGCACTTGGATCGAAAAATAATTTTTCGTAATCTATATGAGTTTTGCTAGCCAAGTACAAACGATTGTTACAAATTTTTTGAAAATTTGGCACGATTTTTAATAAAAAGTCGCATTTTCGGCTAAAAAAGGCCTTAATTTGTTAATAAAAACCGTAATTGTTAATCGATCGCATAAGTCATGTGTACTTCGCTAGAGCATCGATCTAAGAATCTACAATTGAAGTGTGAAGTGCATCGGTTGAAAATTGTAGGAGCTACGAGTCCGCCGAATTTTGAAAACATGGTTCCAGAAAATACGCGTTCAAAGTGTTAAAACCATTTTTCTACATGAATTATTTAAGATAGAATAACCTAAAATAACGTTTGCATATCATTTTTGGGATGTTTATACATCAGTTAAGCCGATAAAAAAATATTATTATTTTTTTTTTCAAAGGTATATAAGGCCTTAATATTATGTATCAGCATCGTAAATGCAGTACGGGATTATTGATCGCTTGACATACCTTCTGTTGGAAGCGTTTCAAACTTTTAACGGGTTACACCTAGTTCGCGGCCGGAAAAAAGAGGTGTTTTCGTGATTTTTTTTTTTTTGAAAATGGGTGCAGGTTTTTAACTTTTTTTCATAGTAAAGGGTATCATTTCAAGTATCTTTGACAATTTTTTTATTGGGAAATATTTATAAACGACGGAGATAAAGTAAATTGCACAGACCGCTGTGCAAAAAAGGTCCTTCGCGGTGACCACTCCTGCTCGGGAACAAATCATCTGAAATCGAAAAACCAAATGAAATTCCTTTTTGTACCGTATTATCTAGTCTTTAATCGAAGGATTCAATAAAATAATGATGTTTGTATAAATGGTCACCGATCGACAGTGATCGTCGAAATTTCGGTGAAAAAAAACACTCTATTTTCCTTGATATAAAAAAAAGTATGCATTGAAAAAAAAATCCTTCGATTAAGGACTACCTTTTGATATACAAAAAATGTCTGTGAAATTTGAAGCAGATCGGTTTAGTTGTTTTTGAGATATTTGGTCACCGATTCTGAAGAAGTCATTCCGAGAAAAACGCGTTTAAAGTTTTACGTCAGGTATATACGTAGATAAAATACCTACCTGTAAACGCTCATAACTCCCCTAATTTTCAACAGACCGACTTGAAATTTTCAGAAAATATTTTTGAAAGGTTATATTATAAGAATCCGTCGAAAACGAAAAATCGATTTTTTTTTTAATTCCACTTAGGTGTAACCCTTTAAGCCTAATAGGGCCTTAGAGACAATCGTGAATTCTAAATAAACGAGCAGCTATTATTATGGTCAAATTTCCGCAAATGTTAAACAGAACAAGAACTATGGTTAATTGTTTCCGATATCCAACAAATGTGTTGACATTAATTAATTTTACCCTCATAAGTTGTTTCGTGTATCCTCATTAATTAATAATTAATTAATTAATTAATTAATACCCTCATAAGTTGTTTCGTGTATACATACCTGGCGATATATCTCGTTTAATACTTATACGAATTGTTTAATTCAATTATTGTGCATCTAAATATCACATTTGATATTGATATTTTCAGACGCGAAGGATACTTCGAGTCAGGGAGAGGATACAACATCAGCGACCAGCAAGACAGAGAGTGCGAGTGGCAATTTGGCAGAACGACGCCCAATGAGCAGCCTCAGCCTACACAGTGTATCAAGTACGTGAACAAATATTTCACGATAGCATAAGTCTTGGCGCTGCTTCCCCATAACTGTCACATTGAAACCAAACATGAAAGGATTTGGAGGGAATAATTGAAACTAATTATCACGAAAATTGAGAAAGTTACTGATGCTTCGAAAAAAGTTAGGGTTAGTGAACCTTTCTGCATTTTTTTAGAATATCGGGGTTCATTTTTTGCAATGATTCTAAGGCCCTGTTCCACAACTCTCGGTTAACTGACTAAACCCGAGTTTAGCGTAGTGCTAAGCGTATTTCTGATTGGTACATTCACATTTAAACCTTGGTTAACTCGGTTAACCGAGAGTTGTGGAACCTTGCCTAACAGTTCCAATCTATGCACTCGATATTATTGTAATTTCAACGGAGTATTCTAGTCTAGAGGCCTAAGTTTCGCGCATTTTTTTTCGAGCTTGATAAAAAAAAACACGCAATATTTTTGGTATCCATTTTCGCATAGTCTATTTATTGATGTTTCAAGAACTTACAAAAAAAAACAATTTTTGCAAAAAATAAATAAAAATTGAAAAGTTATGAGCCTCTAAATATAGCCATGATTACAAAGCTCCCATTCATCTGAAACAAAAATAAAACCAATTTTCTTGATCAATAAGAATGTCACCATGGCAGGTAGCAAAGAGAATTAAAAAAAAAAATTAATGGTGGCTGTCTAAAAAATAGTATATTATGATACAAGTACGAAATAGTAATTTATGCTACAAGTGCGGAAAACAACGAATTCCATCGCGCGTGAAGTTGCCGCATGAGCCGAAGGCTTATGGTGCATTTCACACGAGTACGAGTGTGATTTGCAGCACGAGCCGAAGGCGAGTGCTGTAACCACACGAGTACGAGTGAGAAATGCACCATAAGTCGAGGCGAATTCGGCAACTTACGCGCGATGTAATTCGTTTTTTTTCGCACATGTCCCATACATTATTTTTTGCAATGACTGTCTCGAAAGTGGGATTTGAGATTCAACAAAACCAATAACAATTATATTCAAATATATCACATCAGTTCAGATCATTTCCTTGTCAGAAAATACGATTGTGATAAGTTGACGTTTCATATGACATGAATTTCGCTACATTCAAGTTTGTTCAATCGGTCCAAAATCGTAGAACAAAAAACTATCAACTGTGAAAAAAAAACCGTTTTTTCGCGAATCAATGTGGTAAAGTGAGCTATAAATAGATTTTTTTCCGCACTAGTGCGGGAAAGTCTCACATTCCCGCACTAGTGCGGGAAAGTAAGCATCGTTGAGAAATAAGCCACTTTCCGCACGCTAAACACCAATCGAAAATCGCACTTTCGGGGCAGGCATTGCGAAAAAACTTTTTCTAACGAGTGTGAGTTTGCAGCACGCGCCGAAGGCGAGAGTTGCAATCACACGAGATTAGAAAAAGTTTTTTTCGTCAAGTATTGTACGAAATTTTATTTTACGAGATGTGAAAACGCGGCTTTTGCACACACGAGGCGTGCGTAAAATGTCTATTATCGTACCGAGTGAAATAAAGTTACTTTTTCGCCCTATTTTTTTCAAATCTAAAATTCTTTTTTAAATGGTGATAATAATAATTTCGCGAAGCCTAATGCGGGAACGATAGAGTGATATATACTGTAGGTCTATACCAAATTTGAATTGAATAAATTGAATGTAAATCGCGATTTCATGTCAACCAGGCTGAAAAACTCAGTTTCGAGAAAAGCGCGTTTGAAGTTTTGAGTACAATTTCAGACAACCGCAATTACTTAAGTGGTACAATGGCATGTGACACTAACGTTATATCAATCGGCCATATCTGCCTCGTAAAGTGTGCATTTCTTAACTTCGTAATGATGATTTTCTGAAGCTCGTTCTTCCCTGCGAGCAGTTCTAAAACTTCCTTAGAATTTTCTGATTGTCCGATTTGCGCCGGTGCGCCCTCTCAATCCGGCCGTATTCGAATCGTTATAAGTTTGTAAATATAGGGAAATTCGAAATTTCCTTTTGAGGACATATTCTTAAAAGTCTATACTTTTCATAAATTCAAAGAAAATCGTTCTTTTTTTAGACTAGAATAGCCACTTAAGACGAATTGACCCACATTGAAATCTCCATATAATTCAGGTCCGCATTTTCCTGTGATTTAGGTTCTTCGTCTTCGGGTCGTATGAGCATAATAAGCGGATGTAGCGGTACGAGTCTCGGAGACAGTGGAACGCACTCCGATCCCGAGGATCGTCGAGTCCTTCGTGGTTCCAGAGAGGACAAGGGTGGCGTTATGGCTTACGAAATTCCACCGGCACCGAAACCGTTCACCGGAAGATACTCCCCAATGCGTTACACACCGTCACCAAGATCTTCGTCAATGAGCAACGAGACGGAACATCGTCGTCCTCCCTCTGGCTCGCAGGCCACTGACAGCGAATATTACATTGCGTTTCCGGTCTCAGGACTTCCAGTTCATTGTAAGTTCCGCTATTTCTTTACATTTTCCGATAGACCTGCATATATACAGGGTGTCTCAAAATAACCTGACATTTTCATTTATTAATAAAACGTATTATTTATTTGAAAAGTACGTATATTTTTATTTTAATATAAGGTACAAACATGGAGTTTGTGCGTGGAACACAATATCCGATAAATGGCCGCCTCGTCACTGTTTGCAAACGTTCACTCTTTTGCCAAAATTTTCAATAACATTTTGGCAAATTTGCGGACAAATTTCATTAATGGTGCGTCCAATTGCTTTCTTGAGCTCCGGAATGATCTGTGGATCATTGGCATACACTTTTGCTTTCAGAAAATCCCAAAGAAAGAAGTCCAATGGCGTCAAATCGCACGATCTTGGTGGCTAATTCGACCGAGATAACACGACCATGAAATTTCTTCTGCAATAACTGCATTGTTTCGTAGTGAATTTTAACAATTTTTATGCGTTGCTCGATCGTGTAATTCTCCATGACTAAACCTTAATCCTTCCTGATGCCAGTTGTCAAAGATTAGTACTCTATGTGTGCCACAAAAAAATGGCGCGCTATTTAAAATGTCCGGTCATTTTGAGACACCCTTTATATATATATATATATTATTTTACCTGTTCGTGATTTACGACATTCTTTCCTCATTTCTCGCGCTCGTGCGGCGTTGATTCATTTTCTAAAGTTGGGAATAACGTGCCGGAAAAATCCGCGCATTATTACGTTTGTAAGAAAAAAGTAGGGAGCACACTTTCCGTTATACTGATAATATATTTTCCTGCTCGCTTTCTCGGTATTTAAACAGATTGGATCAATAAAAAATCGAAATTAATGTGTAATACTTTCCTGCAGTCTTTCTAGAATTGAAGTAAAAATAAGTGGAACACTTTTGTACAACTCTCGACTGCATGGAAGGGCGCTAAGAATTAAATGGTATAATGACGGAACAACTATAAACAAAAAAATATATATTTTCAATAGTATACTCCGTTTTTAATGAGTATTGTTATTTTAATTATTTCAAGGCAAACTATGCTCAATAACTAGTCAACAGAAAATTACACTATGAATACGTTCAAATATCCCTATTTGAATGCCGAATAAATCGTCATATTATAAGCATAATTTCACATGTGCATGAAATCAATTAATTCTATGGGCTGCAATCTGCAAAATATTGGAACTATAAATTCGCAAATGATTTATTGATTGAATGATAGAGAAGGCGAAGGGTTTTTGAAAACGAAATATATCCCGTGCAGAGATTGTCGGGATCTAACTGGATTCCCATACTTGTCCATACTTCCTAATATAGAGATCCAATGGGCCTTCGCATTGGATCTTTATCGATACTAAAACGTCACATTCGTATATTGGATTCTTATCGGGATTCCCCATTAAGTCCAATGTGCAAACCCAATTCGACTCCCCAACGATTTCCACATTATCGAACAGAATCCGATATGATTCTTTATGGATCCCATTCTATACGTTACATTTTCGTCTACCCATCCCATTTCATTCTGTACGATAGATTTTCTAAACAAAATATATAGATATACTAAATGAGTCGATTTTAAGGTATTTCTTTCACGAACCCGAATATTTAACAATTAACTGATTTTCGTCTAAAATTAAGTAAAAATACATTCCACTATACTGGTAAAATTTTAAGCCAATTTACCGAACTTTTATCAAAAAAATACGATTTTCAAAATCGTCTAATTTGCAGCACTTTATAGAGATGACATGTTGGTCACGTTTCTATCTGATAATTCATACATTAAATAACTTTAGATGTCTGAAATAAACTGCTCTAAGCATGTAAAAATTCTGAAGATTCCGTAACGACAATAAAAACAGGGGGTCACCGAAAGTTTAAAGAAAATATTAATGATAAACCTTAGAAAAGTGCGACTAGAAAAAAAAATCATATCCACGACTTCTGCGAAAACATGTTAAAATGTCTAAATCTACAAAATGTATGCGAAATTTTTTATTCCAGTTGATCGTTGGGTGTAATAATTGATTTTAACTTATTTTTATTAGGGGCCACTGTAATCTACTGATGATGCAAAAGGGTTCTGGCTTATTGCGCCCATGAAATATGGCTCGTCACGAAAGAAATACCTTAAAAAGTATAATTCGTGTTAAAAAAGTATACATCGTTTAAAAAAGTATATGTTTAAAGTCAATTTGAATCACATCACTAAAAATCCACTTAAATTGCCGTTTGTTATTTATTTTACCACACTTTGACATAATATTATCGGATACGTACACACTCACGAAGTGTGCAGATTATGTTTTAACCCGTCGAGTTTTTTTTCGTGACTTTTCACGTACTTTCGATTCGAACGTGGTAAGAATTCTCGAACGGCGTTTATAGGGGAACGGTGCAAAATCCAATTGGATCTCAATGAGAACTCCCTACGTGCGGTGTCCCCAACAAATCCATATAGAGTGGGTGCATCTTGGGACTCCTCCACAAATTTCTGCACGGGATCACAGAAAATTATATTTATTGGGTAATCCAAAAAATACCGGTCGAGAATATCAAATGAAAAATTCTTAAATAATGTCAATCGGGAAATAGCGCGGTATCCACTTAGATTCCAATATGGACTCCGTACGTGCGGCGTCCCTATCAAATCCCTATAGGGATATGGTAGGATCTGGGAACTTCCCAACATATTTCTGTGAATGATAAATCAAAATATAGGGTAGAGAGGGGCATGTTGAGCAAGTTTGGAATTATTGCTTTGTAATTCCTTAACAGTCTGCCATATAAAAATGAAACCTACTTTGTTCAATAGGAAATTTATCTGGGGAGAAAATGTCTATAGACGAAATTCCTGTTATCGTTATTGTTTCACAGATAATTGCTTTCAAATGACTAAGGCCATATTTGCTCAACCTGCCCCGATAGTGAGGAAAATTGAGCATGAGTATGAGGTCAGTTGAGCAAAGTAAGAATTGTATAAAAAAATCAGATGTATGCAACATGATTTGGTACAATGCAGTAATAAACAGTTGCTTGTTAATTAGTTAGGTTTTGAAACATTAACATTAAGGCCTTAAGCCACTCTAGGATTTTCCGAAAAAAGATTTTTTTTTGTTAATAATGTACCTTAGTACCTATAAAATTATATACCAAAAGATTATGGGTGTGAAAAATCTCTAAGTACTCGATTTTCGAATTCTAGCGCAACCCCTCTTGATTCATGCCGTGACTTCCTACTAACTTTAAACACGTTTATCTCAAATCTACATTTTTCAAGTCGGCCGGACTCATAACTCAAACAAACTTCAACTGATTCACTTGAAATTTTAACTGTATATTTACATTTACATTTCCTGAGACATTTCGTAGGGTTTTTTTTATTATATTGAATAGTTCCTTTTTTATAAACAATTTTCTGACGATTTTCTCCTAGCATTTTATACTTTTTGTTTTAGAAATGCGCCATTTTGACAAAAAACAATATATCAAAAAAATCTTACGTACTTCTATAGTATCTCATCATAACTCAAAAATTATAGGAGCTGTTAGTCCGGCCGTTGACCTTCCAGAAATAAAGGCGTCAACGGAAAAATGCTGCACAGTCGCCATTTTGACATGTATCGCAGTGAAAAAATAATTTTGTATAGTCAATTACGTACATAATAAAACGCCTATTTTGTAATTCCGATTTATTTTATGGTTTCGCTGAAAAAAAAATCACAAAATATATGCCCTTTTTTTGGCCTCTAGAGTAGTGGCCTAAGGCCTTAAGTGCAATGAACTTTGAAATATTTCTTCTCATACAATGGTAGAAAAAAATCTTCCAATCACGCTTTCTTTTTCAATTTTGGATGCAAAAATAATGAAACGTCCCGTGTTACCGTCTCGTGCGCTGCATGGCAACGGTCGATAGCGTGATGTGTTCTCCTCCCCCATACCTCTATTTTCGCCATTTGATGCACCCGCGTGGGTGCTTAGTTTTCCAAATATTTCGATTGCCCAACTTACCCGACTGCTCAACATACCCCTCCCTACCCTACATATTTGGGTTGCTGACAAATAATTCGTTTCACAACAAAACATACCCAATGGAATCCTACGTAAATGTAGAGCACGACACGTAATTGACCTTTTTTCTGTCCTTCATTCGTTGCACAAAATTGCGAATACGCGGTTCTTTCCATCAACTCCAGCGATTTTATACTAGAATGTGACAAACTTGTGTGCGATTTTTCTAGCATTTCAGGCGAACGGTGCACCACTCGAGCCAAAGACACCGAATTCACCGTGCGATCATCCGATCTACCTCGATCTCACTAACAAAGTCAATGAGATACCAGAAGTATCGGAGAGAAGTGAAGATCTCGGTGTCGCAACGCTTCCAAAGACACCATTGCCACCCCCACCACCGGGAATGTGTATTCCATTCGATTACGTGAACGTAACACCGTCCAGGCAAACTCCAAACGACCGTGAAAAATCATCGTCGACTTCCGAGCAACGAACGATCGACGAAAATTCCATTTCTACCGATCAAACAACGAATCACGACCACGCAACGACCACGACCGAGATCAGTCCACGAGTTTCGATTCCCCTCAAGGACAATGATGGCGAAACGTCTCGAACGTGCGAAAATGACGTTGCTGGAAATTCCGAGGATTACGTACGTACCGATGCGATCGCGAATGGCAACTCGATCAGCTGCGACGTGGCTGATGTACCGAGGTTACCGGAATACATGAACATCGGAGTTCCGAGCGAGCAAGAAATCGCCAAAATCGTGGCGGGAATACCGATAAAAATGCCCGCCCCTCCTGTACCACCGCGCGGGGACTCCTCACTCGGACGATAAGTGAACGATCGTACGTTTTCCCGTTTTTTTTTTTTACCTGCGTTCCAGGTGACACTGGACATAAGATTCTTGTCAGGAACAAGCGTGTTAAATTATTTGTGATAATCTTTGTCCGATTGTACGTTGATGTTAAGTTTCATCACAATGATATTTAACTGTCATTTTTTTTTAACTCATTTAATTAAAATATAACAAGATCGTAAAGAATTCTGTAATCGAGGAAAGTAATTGTTCAATTTCTTCCATAATTACGGTGCTTGATTGTTTCAGTTCTTACGATTTAGGTGAATTTCTGGAAATATACTTCATTTTTCGAAATGCTGATGAGAAATACCAAGATGAAAAATCATCTTTAGGAATATCGAAAGAATAGAGAATCAACGATATTCGGAAATATCTTTTCGATAATGTTAATGCCAATCAATATTACAAATGTAACGAATTCCGTTTTTTTTTTCGTTTGTATTGAGAGAGTTAGAACTTCATGCTTCGACACAGAAAAAAAAGAGTTTGAATTTCAAATTATACTAATAGATTTGTTACCATACTCGCAAATGAAAGAACTTTGGAAATAATCAAAATATTCAAACCGGTCCTTTTTTTTCGGGGAACCGTGAATAAGGAGCGTAAATATCCCTGCCCTTGATCAAAATTAATAGTCGTCAATTATTCTTTTAGCGATGTTATTATAATTATTACTCTCAATTTCCGTGGGGGTTTTTTTTCACTGTTCCTCGAATTTTGTTAACGATCGCGAGTCAATGAATGTCCGTCGACTAATGCGATCGACCGAGAGCACGAGACAAATATGGTAATTTATTCGCGCGACAGTTATAAGAAAACATTTTCTCGTGCTCGTCTCGCGCGCGATTACAATTTTTAACATAAATCGCAAGACCGTCTCAGGTGAATACTTTGGACGAGGGGAATTTTTGAAAACGAGAATATATTATTTGTAACAGAATTTATTTAATTAACGACTGCTTGTCGTCTCGGTGGCTTCGAGATCGAGGGGAAAAAACCCGGCGAATCGCAATCATTCGTCAGACTTTGTAAATAGTATTCGATGATCCGCCATCGAGGAATGAACGACTGGTCGAGTACGCGAGAAATTTATAGCTCTATCGAGGATGTTATATCGTCTGAGTCAGCCACAATAGAAAAAAAAAACGAAAGGCAACACGTCTCGATCGTGTACGGTCCAAAAAGTATAGAAGCAACAAATTTTTTACAATTATCTCGATTTCGCCAATTTTTGTTACGAGGGCATATGTCAAATGAATTATTTATGACCACGCAATCGACGTTCAATCTCTCAGCTCCTGGAACTTACGTCATCATCACGGGTTCTAACAACTGCAATTTGAAGCTTCATTTCAATACTCGTATACTTTTCTTCCTTCAAAATCCATTTTCATTTTCTTATCTTTAATTGATCTTAAACAGTGTAAAATTTTTAGTAAATCGATTGAAACGAATATAGAATATTTTTTCCTGTTAATAAATCGAAATCGTTTTTTTTTTAACACCCGGAGTACTTTTCAATCGAACTGTTGATAAGTTCAGAGAGAATATCGTTCAACGTTATTTCCAGTGGGATAGTAAACAATAGTATGAAGTAAAAGTGGCAAAATATTTTTAAACAAGCGTTGAAACAGTGTCATTGGACAAAACCAATTCCGTCAATCTCGTACTTTTTGGACCGACTGTACATTCTGACACGCGATAAAGACTCGGGCTAATTTATAACGCTAATTGATAACGAAAAAAAAAAAATACGAAAGCTAGGCAGCACCAAAACGAACTTCCGAAACTCTGTACAGTCCCTTTATCCCGTCTATCCTCATTAATTAATTATTTCGTAAATTTTACTTCGTAAATCAATTTGTCTATTTCGTTGATTATGTTTTTATTCTAATCAATTTATTTTATGTCTTACGCGCTTATAGATCGATACGATTTTCAAGTATTCTGATTTATTCCTTTTTTATTTATTGGAAATCTCGATATTAATTGACTATGAGGGATCGTAAAAACGCCATGTGGCGTTCAACTGAGCTCGATTAACGACCCTCGAAATCCATTATTTTTCGTATTGTGACATGGTTTTTTGTGACCCATCGAATGGAAACATAGTTTATGTATAATTATATGAAAAAGTATAAATTACTGTAATAATGATAATCAATATTATTATTAATAATTGTCGTTGATTAAAAAATGAATTGTTTCTATTGGCGTCACAATTGGACGATATACGTGCGTACATAGTAATAAACGGTCGAACGAGTATTCATAAGTTATAAGTTAGATATTTACGGCCTGATGCGTTCGCCACGAGTCTCTTCAAGGACCCGTCTATCCCAGAGCTCGTGACTTTTCTATTATATATATATTTTTTAAGGTTTCTAGCTGTCATCCATTTTATACTCTTTTAATGACCGTCGATGAATCGTCACTTATTTTGTCTCATTTGTTCTTGGTTGTACGTACAAATGTACTTCGTATTTGTACGCACACACGCCACCCAGAAGAAAATAAATTCAATATAGTCGTGGCTATTTGTAATTAAGCGAATAAAATTATCGATTTTTTAATCGTATACTGTGGTCAGAACGTTTCCTTTTACTCACTCCTGAATATCAAACTTCAATTTCCTATTACTTCATTTTCAGGCTTCCTCATCATATTTAACGGGGTTTGAATGTTTTTTTTTTATTTTGTAAAATTATTGTTTGGAAATTCGCTTTTCAAAGCTCCGTACTCATTACGAATCCTTACAATTTCTGGCCGTCATATTGGAAATCGATAATCATCTTCCAAGTAAGCTAATTGCAGTTGTGGTAAAATAATAATTTTATCAGTTTTAAATTAATTATTGTTTAATTATTAATAATTTTTAAATTATTATTACTCGAACAAAGAAATTTAAAAGAGACCTGGGCCCGACTAAGATGTGGCAACGTAGGGAAGGGAAAAAAGGGTTCGCTAACAGAAACTGCGGGGTTTGTGCAAGGGAGGAGGAGACCATAGGTGTACATATGGAAGTGTGAGGAGGCCAGAAGAGGACAAGGAAAGAATGAGTTCTGACGGCAGATATCAGAAAAGAGAATTGAGGGAATGGACTATAGAAACCTTAAAAGGGAAACTTAGACCGGAAATATGCGAATTCATAAAATCATATGAAACAATTAAAAGGATGAGAACGGAGGGAACCAACGATGATAGGGAATAGAGGACGAAGAAATTTATCTTAAGGTCTAAAAACGAGGTCAAGAAAAAATCCGGCGCGTTGGTCTAATGATTAGCGTACTGGTCAGCGGATCGGGAGGTCGCGGGTTTGAATCCCAGTCGCGTTACTTTCGTCGAGAAATGTTTTTCTTCGACATTTTCTCGGCTAAAGGTGACTAGTTCCGTGACTGGGAGGCGAACTTGCGACCGACTGTATCGGTATAGGTTTTCCGCAGTTTCCCTATGCTTATGACAGACATGTCATGATGAATACGATACAGAGGGGGAAGTCGGCTGCGGCGGAAAGGGGGCAGAATTGGGGATTAAAAAGATACAGTGTAGCAAACAACAGTGGAACGATATATAACATTGGAGCCTTGTAAAAAGTCGAAAAAGCTATGCAAGTAAAACTTAAAAAAAACAAAGCAGAAAATTGTGAACAGAAACGGAACTTAAGGGGGAGGATACCCTTTACAAGGCTAAAAAATTGATGATTTTGTGGAATTTTTTTGGATGAGAAATAATTATTTAGATTTTTTAAACTTCAGAATTTATAAGGGTGTACTTTGATCTACCAAAGCGTATTTTTTTTAAGTTACAAAAAAATAAAGGCTGAGATATCCCACTGGCTTTGGAGCAGGTCGACTCGGGACTTCGAAAATGACACACAGTCTGGTGTTTTTTGTTTTCATTAAAAAGTTGAAGATTTTCATTTAAAACATTCATAGTTCGTCCATAAGCCTAAAAAACAAGTAAAAAATAAAAAAAATCTACAGATATTACACAAAGTGCAACTATTTCATGGCATTGACAATGTAATCAGACCCTTCGGGTGATAAAAAAAGGTACATGCAAATAATATGAGTTGCTCTCTCCCTCTCACTCTCTAACTCTCTAACTTTCTAACTCTCTCACTCTCTAACTCGCTCACTCTCTCACTCTCATCTCACATTCTCACTCTCGCGGTCTCTTACAGACATTCTCATATTCTCACTCTCTCACTATCCAACCAACCATCCATCAAACCCAAACGAACAAACAAACATAAACCCAAACAAACTCAAACCCAAACGAACTTAAACCCAATCAAACCCAAACAACAAACTTAAACCGAAACAACTCCAAACAAACAAATTTAAGGCGCCAGTCCACTTTGAAAATTTCAAAAAATCGATTTTTTTGTACTGTTTTCGAAAGTACATACATTCAGAAATATTGTGTCAAAATTTTATGAAAATCCGAGCTCTCTAAATATTTTTTTTTTACCTGAACGTCAGGACCTCATTTCGTCTACCTGACCCATCGGCCACAAACATCCTCCTGCTCTTTCTGAGGAAGTACAGGAAGTTTTAAAACCTATTTACGAGGATCTCACCAAAACAGAACGGCTCGAAAGGTGTTTAGGCCATACGCAAAACAATAATGAAAGTTTTAACAACTGCGTATGGAATATGGCACCTAAACACATGTTCAACGGCAAAAAAATCGTAGACATTGCCTGCAAAGTTTCCGCGTGTGTCTTTAATGAAGGATATCGTCCAGTGCTTAAAATAATGGAAATAATGGGCGTCAAACTCGGCCTGATCGCCATCGGATTCGCCGACAATCGCGATGACGAGCGTGTTCGCTCTGCAAACCGCCGCAGTTCTGAGTGCTCAAAAGAGACCAGAACCAAACGAAAGCAAGCAAGACTTGAAGAAATCGACGATCATGAGCAATCAGAAGGGATTTTGTACGGTGCAGGAATTGCCGATTGAGTTTAGGTAAGAGTTTTTCATATTATAAACTTCAAACGCGTTTTTCTCGAAACAACGTTTTCAAAATCTAGCTCCATCGTATCTCTAAAACTAATAAATCGATTCTCTTAAAGTTTGAACCACATATTGTAAACATGATTCGCAACAAGATGACCCTCGATGGTTTTAAAATTTTTATTTTTACTCTTTTTTTTGCGAAAAACTGCGAAAAAATGCTTTTTTAAACTTTTTTCGTTTTTCATCTGCCATTTTTTTATTTTTTGATAAAACTTTATATCCGAGGGTCATTTTGTAGCTGATATCATACTGAATCTAATGGACTTTGATTTTTTTGTTTCAGACAAGCCGTTGCTGAGTTGTGATGGAGCTACCTAGCCCACCTATTTTTGAGGCGTTACGTTAAACTGGAGTTTTTGTACTTAAAAATGAATAAAAATGAATTAAATTTTTTTTTTTTTATGTATTTCAAGACTTTATTTATCAAGCCGAACAACTTTTATATTCATATCTTTTATAAAATCCTCAAAAAAAGATCGCGAAAATAGCCTTTTTTTCGTGGCTCCAAAGTAGACTGGCCCCTTAAACCCAAACAAGCCCAAACAAACAAATCCAGACCCAAAAACAAACCCCAACCCAAACCCACCAACATTCTAATGTACACACCAAAACTGAAATTGAACACTTGTAACCGCAAATTACCCTACATGTAATGCAGCTTTTTTCAACAAGTCACAGGCATTAAGGGGCCAGTCCACTTTGGAGCCACGAAAAAAAGGCTGTTTTCGCGATTTTTTTTGAGGATTTTATAAAAGATATGAATATAAAAGTTGTTGGGTTTGATAAATAAAGTCTTGAAATACATAAAAAAAATGTTTTAATTCATTTTTATTCATTTTTAAGTACAAAAACTATAGTTTAACGTAACGCCTCAAAAATAGGTGGGCTAGGTAGCTCCATCACAACTCGGCAACGGCTTGTCTGAAACAAAAAAATCAAAGTCCATTAGATTCAGTATGACCCCAGCTACAAAATGACCCTCGGATATAAAGTTTCATCAAAAAATAAAAAAATTACAGATGAAAAACGAAAAAAGTTTTAAAAACGCGTTTTTTCGCAGTTTTCCGCATAAAAAAAGAGTAAAAATCAAAATTTTAAAACCATCGAGGGTCATCTTGTTGCGAATCATGTTTACAATATGTGGTTCAAATTTCAAGAGAATCGGTTTATTAGTTTTAGAGATACGATGGAGCTAGATTTTGAAAACGTTGTTTCGAGAAAAACGCGTTTGAAGTTTATACTATGAAAAACTCTTACCTAAACTCAATCGGCAATTCCTGCACCGTACAAAATCCCTTCTGATTGCTCATAATCGTCGATTTCTTCAAGTCTTGCTTGCTTTCGTTTGGTTCTGGTCTCTTTTGAGCACTCAGACTTTTGAGCACTCTGCGGCGGTTTGCAGAGCGAACACGCTCGTCTTCGCGATTGTCGGCGAATCCGATGGCGATCGGGCCGAGTTTGACGCCCATTATTTCCATTATTTTAAGCACTGGACGAAATCCTTCATTAAAGACACACGCGGAAACTTTGCAGGCAATGTCTACGATTTTTTTGCCGTTGAACATGTGTTTAGGTGCCATATTCCATACGCAGTTCTTAAAACTTTCATTATTGTTTTGCGTATGGCCACCTAAGCGCCTTTCGAGCAATTCTGTTTTGGTGAGATCCGTAAATAGGTTTTGAAACTTCCTGTACTTCCTCAGAAAGAGCAGAAGGATGTTTGTAATGTTGCTGAAGTGCCTTAGCTTTGAGGTACTTGCATCATTCTAAAGGCCGATGGGTCGGCCGAGCGCGCTATACGCTCACGTAGACGAAATGAGGTCCTGGAGTTCAGGTAAAAAAAAAATACTTAGAGAGCTCGGATTTTCATAAAATTTTGAAACAATATTTCTGAATGTATGTACTTTCGAAAACAGTAAAAAAAATCGATTTTTTGAAATTTTCAAAGTGGACTGGCCCCTTAAGCATGTCGTAGCTCCCTGCTACAACGCAGCGACAGTAGAGTAGGGGTAGCGTTAGTTTCGTGTGATATCTCGATAAATCAGATCTCCTATATACATCTTTAAAAGCATTTCCAATGCTAAAATTGGAAGAATTATACCCTTTTTAAATAGACATTGCGATTTTTGATGAATTTTTTTTTCTATTTTGATATGGAAAAGTACCTGTCATGGCCGATTTTTTAAAACATTTAAGCTTACAGACTAAGTAGTGATGTTGTTCAGTCGTGTACCAATTTTTGTTAAGATTGTTTGAATTGTTTTAACGTGAGGAAGTAAGCCAATTTGAAAAATGTAGTTTTGAGTAGAACGCGTTTAAAGTTTGGTCACGGAAAAAGTCAATGATAACAATTACTTACCGGCTAATCAGCTATTCCAGGGCCATATACTAAGCTTCTTCGAAAAATTGATTTTCTTCAGCCATTTGATTTTTCCGTGCTTTTCGAGCCTCTTTGGTCGACAAGGAGCTGCACCGCTCCTTTCGATACACCCGTCGAGCTTCAGCACTGTTGACGCAATTTTTGCATTGAGTTCCAATTACGATATCCAATGTGTATGCTCAAAAATAACCGTGGATACATTTGGAAACAGTAGAGTATAAAAGATAGGTAACCTTGTCGCTCAGTGCCCTCAAGCATCAGAAAGTTGTGTCACGTTTGTGGCTATAACTTCCAAACGGCTTCGAATTTTGGTTTAAACTTTTGGTACGATATTTTTAAGACATTGGACTAACGTTTTAACGAAAAAAATCAATTTTTTTAAAGTTGTAAAGGCATCTCCCCCCTTAAGTCGGGAGAGCGAGCAAGGGAATAAAAAAAAATTAATAAAAAAAAATAACAAATATCGAGGCAGCGTTGTATGTAAGAAGGAAGTGTAACATGTGTAGCACAGTGTACAGTGGAGTAACACTAACCAACTAGTTAAACAAAGAAACAATTTTCTGAAAATTATTTCAGAAAATTGTTTTTCGGCTTCGCTATTTTTACATTTTTCGAGATATACGCCGGAATTTTTGTACAGGTACAAAATATCATAGGAGGACAATATCCAATAAAATCGTGGAAAAATTGGTCGAATAATTCAGACTTTAACAGGTTTTTTTTTTTTCATGAGTGTTTATTCGTATCACAATCGTCATAATTATAGAGATATCTGGTTAAATTTAAGTACAGGCAAACAGTATCGTACAAGATATTTTAAAGAAGATTTAGTGGAAATATCTGGAAGAGCTTTGAAGAACTTGCACAAGAATCACTCCAGCCGTTTTTATTTTTTTATAATTGGCACTTGTAAAAAACATCGTAAAGCCTTAATCTTCGATAAATTTAAAGATACCAAACACTTAAAACAAATAAATAGATAAATTAAATACTATTAAAATACAATTTAGGAAAAAATACCATACACAAAAAAGTAATATTGACACATTTTATTATGCAAAATAAAATTGTTCAGGTAAGAAGCGGACCGCATGAACAGGGTTAATTTTTATGTAAAACTTAATGAGGAAGTCCAAATTCAAAGACAGACGTACGCATCGTACTGGCGTGCTAAGGATTGAAATTCAGACAAGCTAGCTCATAAGCGTAAAAGAAAAACTAACTAGCCCGTATAGTAAGCTTGGCAACGAATTCTAATGTGCTCAATAGATACATATATTCTTACGTCTCAAAAATTGTATTGATTATTGCTAGCACCAGAATTCTCCATAAGCTCGTTCGATCGCTAGATGAAGTATCCTAATTATTGCTCGGAAAAAAACCTATTTGTTGGAGAGATCCGAGAAGAATTCATTGCTCGAATGAAAAAAGGCTGTCCATCCACCGCCACCTTCATCCGAGAAATATAAAACGTGTTTGCAAACGAGCTCAGTGAATTTTCGCAAGCAAGCAAAATGCCACGATCAAACTTCCGTCTTTAATTCTTTAGTTTTCTTAATTTTGCAAATATTTATATTTTTGTAATTCCTCCACCTATAGCGAATCAAAAACCAGTCATCCTTGAGTACACGAGTCCGGGAACAATTAATCATCAACTGGTTAAATAATTAACATAACATTTGTAAATCAAAGAATTGAAAATAGCAAGACAAACAGAAAATTTTGCAAGCGAAAAATATCTTTAGGAAATAAACCCGCACGCTGCGAGAATATTTGCACGTGTATAGAAAAAGAATAGAAACTCAAGACCATAGAATCAAAGCCAATATTTTCCAAAGGTGAACACAGTCACGTCCACGAAAAGTTTCAAGCAACGAAGCAGCTTCCAGACGCTAGGTAATGTATTTTTCAAGTACTTAAGTGCCAAGACGTTTCACGAGCGATTATGTAAATCCGAAGAATAAAAATAGCTCTCATATAGCAACGAATCAATAAATATTTCAACTGCGTGGCAATTTTTTCTCTCGTAGTGTAGGTGCGTCCTAGCGACAGTCAATAAGAATACGAGACGTACGATGGCCTCAGTCTTGTAGAAAATGTTGTACCGGAAGCAAGTCGAATACTTTTTTTATTCGTTAACAGAAATTTGGCCCTAAAAATGAGTATGATACAAACAATTTGATTCCTCGAATATTGTGAAGAGAAAATGTTTTTTCAGTTATCTGTACAAATTCAAGAAGAGAACGATAAAAAATTTAAAAATTGCGTATTGTGTCATCTTAACCTATTGAGGTAAATGTCCTGACAAACAACCTAATTTCTGACTTTCGCAGAATTAAATTGAGATTTTCCTTAATAAAAGAATTAAAACAACAGTTGCATAAGCAGACATTATGCATAATCTGTCATGAAGAAATTGCTTAAACTAGTTGAAAGTAAAGCTAATTTTGTAATTAATAATAAAAGTAAAAACATTAGTAAATGTTTTTTTATGAATAAAACTTCAAAAGTTTTTTAATGAATAAAAATGTAAACGTTTTTAAAATAAATCAAACTTTAAAAGTTTTTTATGAATGAAACTCTATAGTAAAAGTTTTCTAATGAATAAAACTTTTAAAATTTTAAAATGAATAAAATGTTGTATTAAATGAATTAAAAAAACACTGTAAATCCCACTGTCCAGGTAAAATAAAACTAAGGAATCACCAAACATTATGTAGGCTATTTCGAATTAATAGTTATTATTTTCGGAATAATCGATAGCTATTTTCGCTTGGAATAGTGCAAAAGATCCCGACACGATGTCTGACAATGAATCTGACAATGAGTTTATGATCAATGGTTGTCAGTTCGTGGTTTCTTTTGAGATCATTTTTCGACAAGCCAGTACATGAAAGGAGCACAAACCATTAAGAGAAGTAAGAATAATGTGGTCATCATGAAATATATTTTTTTATAACGACGTTAAATTTGTATATTTAATATAAAATGTTTTCAACAGATATAAATTAATGAATTCATCTAACCAATTGAATAGAGCTATTTTTCCACCGTAGCCACCCATGTTCATAACTGGTTTGTAATAAAGACAATTTTCATTTTCCATTTAACTGGTCGGATATTGGGATATTTACCTTACCGCGAACCAGGCTAACTGAATTAGCGCCGAATTCATAAGTGAAATGTCAAAAAGAGCTGTTCACTTGCAATGAGATAAAGATCAGATGTCGGCTCGATATTAACCCTCATGCTGCAAAACATTTGTGACAATGAATTTTTTAACACATGGACCGGTTGTGGAGAACACCAGACGAGCTACGTTTTAATGTAACTTTTTCGAATTAAGTCGAAGTATTAATTCGTACTGTCTTCATCGATATCCATCCTTCGTTATTTTCCATTCGATTTCCCCCAAATTTACCATTAAATTTAATTAAGGATACTTAATATCAATCGGCAGTAATATTCCAACAATGAAGAATGTTGAATAAGGGAATAAAACGAGTAGTGTAAATTACACTTTGAAAGGAAAATTAGTTGATAATAGTAAAAAATTTATACGTATAAATGAATCTAAATTTTGAAAAATATATTATTACTATTAGAACCACGTCATATTTATGATTTTCGGAGTTTCTAAAATATTTATCGACCGGACTACGGGTTGAAAGTGTACACATAATCAAGTACACGAAAAAAGACCGCTATCAGTAACCTCCATGCATGAGGGAAATATTATTTAACTAGTGGTTACCCGGCTAATTACATCCGCAAAATGAACCACAGTTTCCTCAGATAAAAGCCAAGTATGAATTTTTTTGTTATCGTCACGAATTCGACGCACGAGTTCACATATACTTATATAATTTACACGCGGGCCTGTCATTGGTCTTGAACGTGAATAGACTCTAGAGAGGGGATTTCTCTTTTATTTTTGTCTCTCTAATTTTTTCTCTTGCGTATACCGTGGAAGGGTTTCCTATAAATGCAGGAGCACACACGCCTACCACTCGCTCATAAATTTTCCGATCGAAAGAGTGCAACACCGCAAGTGCCGCATACCGAGCAATAAAAAAAAAAACAAAATAAATTAGTATTCAGAATGGTGGCCGCGCGGTTTTTAATCATTTTCGCAATGACTATCATCCTTGTTAATGCTCGGTCTTACGATTTAAATGACGGTACAGAAAAACCGGGTTCTTGTTCGCCACCAATATTCGTCGATGCTTGTGAGATCAGGTCCTGCAGCGTCGATCGAGAGTGTCCGGGAAACGCCAAGTGTTGTCCGACCAACTGTGGCGGTACTACCTGCTCGAGGCCGGTCACCATGCTCTATAAGACTGGTAAGTTACTCATTTACATACATGTGCGCGTATATTGGGTCTATGCATAATTCCATAACGAAAATCAAGTAAAGTTCAAGCGCAAAATATTTACCAAAAAAGCGATTTAACAAAAAAAAAATCAACTATATATATTCCATTCTGTTCAATGACTTTGTACCTTCTCTCCACGGTCTTCATTATTCCTCTTTCATAGAAGTGAGACCTTTGGGCAAAGAAGTCATCCAAGTAGTTTTTGAGGTCGTCCAGGGGACTGAAGGTTTTATTATTCAAACTGTTTTGTACCGCCCGGAACAAGTGATAGTCTGAAGGTACAAGGTTTGGACTATATGGTGGGTGTACCAAAAGATCCCACTCAAGCCCCAATAACTTTTGCCGGGTCATCAGAAAAACGTGTGATCTAGCGTTGTCCTGGTGGAACACTAAGCCTTTTCTGTTCGCCAATTCGAGCTGCTTCTGATCGATTGCCCGCTTTAATTTGGCCAGTTGTGAGAACTATTTGTTCGAATCAATCTTTTTGTTGGGTGGCAGCAACTCATAATAGACAATTCCTTTCCAATCCCGCCGGAACCAGAGCATGACCTTCTTCGGGTGTAAGCCAGCCTTTGCAACCCTCTGAGCAGCCTCCCCGGGCTTCGACCATGATCTTTTTAGACTGACATTGTCATAGACAATCCACTTTTCGTTGCCAGTAATAATTTGCTTAAAAAATGGTTCGTTTTGATGATTTGAGCAGTAATTTATACACTCAAGTTCGGTTCATTAAATTATTTTTGCTCACTTCGTCCGGCACCCAAACATCAAGCTTGTTTACTATCCTAAGCTTCCGTAAATTTCCCGAAACAGTTGATTGATCAATGTTGAAGTTATGTCCGAACTCTGTAGTCTTCAAATGCCGGTTGGAGCCTATTAAAGCCTTCATTTGATCAGCATCAGCAGTGACTGATACTTTTTTTTAAATGTCAGCACAAGTTTCAGATTTCACTGAATACACGACACCTCATATGGTTGACGCATCTGCGAGCGGAGAAAAAACTGCGAACGATATCTGTCGGAATTTCGCTACAGAATTATGCGTAGACCCAATATATATGCCTTGATTGAAGAAGATTTTAAAAGCGCTCAGTACAGCAAAATTGGAACTCAATTTGGAGAAAATTATAGACCAAAATAACATAAAAGACACGTGGTTAACAATTGAGCTATTCAAACTCCGAAAGTCGACTATTTCGAATAAAAAAAAAAAAGCACATCACGAAAAGAGGGAAAAGGGACTGAAACAGGAACAAAAGAGATAAAAGCGGAGCTAATGAAGATGAGGAAAGTATTTTAAAAAGTATGATCAGAAAAACTGACATCGAGATAATAAGGAAGCACGCTGAATTATTGACGAGCTAGATCGACAAGTGGAGGACCGCATAGCATCAAAACTTATTTTTCTTGATGCCGGAGGGAGATATAGAAAAACCCACGATGACCTTAAATTTTGGTGAAAAGGGATTATAGGGCGAAGATGGAAAACAAATGAGACATTTCCAATTAATTAGATGGGCGACATTAGGACGATAATGAAATACAAGACGATAACGCTGTTAAACACGAAGTACAAATTATTAGCCAGCATATCGATGGAACAACTTAAGCAGTGACTGGGGGAAATATTACTCAAGGAAATTACCCGGGGTTTAAAAGTGTTCGAACAGAAGCGTTGGTCATTCCACAAATATTCGTGATGAGTAACTATCCAGACATAGTTCTCTTTTATTCATTACAATCCTTTTTCTCGCCTCAAGTAATCTATACATATAGAACAGTTCTGTCACTAATTGACATATAAGCAACGCACAGTCTAAACCTCTGAAGATGGAATCATGAAATTTGGAAGATATGTTCCTTAAAAGGTTTAGCCAGTGCACTAAGAAAGGATTTTTCGAAAATCAACTTTCAAGGGGGTGAAATGTGGTGTAAAAGTTTGTATGGGAACTTGTATTCCTTCCGTGTACCAACTTGAAAGTTGGTATAAATATTCGTCAAAACAAATAATTCTAAAAATTCCCAAAAAAATAGGTGCAACGGAGTGTTGAAGTTTGTATGGGAAAATGGAATTCCTTGCTCTTATTTCAATAAAATTTGGAAGATGTTTTCCTCAAAGGGCGTAGAGGTGCGCTAAGAAAAAATTAGCTTTTCGCATGGTCAATAATATTTGGACCGATCGAGAATATCGAGTGCCTAAAACTTAAATGTGCTTGCCGAAGACCATAAATCATACAATATTGTCTACAGAACTATATTACAAAGCCATATAGTTCTGCAGACAACAATGACATTACTGGATTTGACGGTTGGCACTTTTATACTACCTTTTCATTAATTACCAACCCCTACCTCAGTCAGTCAGTCGAACAATGCGTGCCTGAAAAAATATAACACTCTACCTTTTTTCTTTATTTCTTACATTTTTCTCCCTTTGTTTATCTCCTCTCTAAATCGAATTCTAAAGTCCACGCGGACGAAATCGCGGGCAACAGCTAGTATATGCTAATTGTATGTGAAAGTGACACCTGAGCTGATTCGATTATCCCCAATGATTAAAGTTCTCTTCTTCAATTTACCAAGTTCCAGAAAAACCCGGTTCTTGTCCCGCAAAACCGACCGGAAGATGGATATGTTCGTCGACCTGCCGTAACGACGGCGATTGTTACGGGACAAAAAAGTGTTGCGAAAATCGTTGCGGGGCTTTGGCGTGTCAGGAACCGGAGGCATCGATTTCGTTCGACGAATAACCGGAAGTATCCTCCGACATCGTACCCAATGCTAATAACAAGTGCCAGCTTTGCCAACTGATTTGACGAAATCGTGGGTACAGAAAAAAAAATTCTACTGAAATAAATGCAAATGCAGAATTTTTCGAACGTCGATCTTTTATTGCTATGGGAAAAAGAAACGCTCCAATAGGCAAATGCCAAACTTCGCGTATGGAGATGGAGAGAGTCGAACGGATTCAATGGCAGCGTTCTAACGACGAAAAGAGGAACCGTTGAGGAACAAGCTGCTATTGGCTATCGCGGTCAAACGTCGAACACTCTTCATTTTTTTCATACGAGTATCAAATGATTTGCCCCTTCACAATTATTACATACAGGTGCCATTGTACTTTGATCCTTCGAGTGCACACTTCACTAACTAATCTTTAAGTGAATTTGGGGTTATATTGACCCGAAGCTATTTTCGCCTTGAATTCTTCGGAAAACTATGCACTTATAAAAAATCTATATCCCGACGTTTTTGGATCAAATGTATTCGTGCTGCACGGTTCGATTTTCGAAGCAACCAAAAAGTAAAAACATTTGTGGAAAAACTTAATTAAGCGAAGCTGCGCTTGCTGCTGTGCAATGTTGGGGCCAGGATGACATCGTGTGCAGTCGAAGGATTAAAAAATTACGCACTATCTTAGCATAGTAATTATTTATTACTTACTAATGCAGCCCCGACTTGATTGCACCATGCTGTTGTGCTGTTTTGCGATAAACAGGATAAACATTACACAAAGAACTTATTTTAATTGTCTATTATAAACGGAAAATCGTAAGAACGTTTCGTCAGAGGCTTTGATTTTAATAAAAACTCAGGAATGCCACGCAGAGTATCATTAAAATCAAATGAACAAAATCTCCGAGTCATTTCCATTTAAGTGAGAAAATAGTTCTTGCTTAATGTACAAAAGCAAGCGGGTTGGTAGAATTGCCTGAAAATTCTACCCGATAACAACTATTACATTTTTACGATTTTGTTTTGTATACGTAAGGTATAATGTATATTTCGTTTTATTTCGAATAGTTGTACGAATAAAAAACCAAAATATATATTATATTATGGAAATGAAAAACATATTATCTCATTCGAAAAATGCAAATAATGCAATTAGTCATTTTTTAATGAATCAATCCGGTAAAAAAAATTAACCCCAGGTATTGAATCCAATAATTGTACGATTAAACGAACTTATCTGTAAGTGAAGTTCTATCGTAATTGTATGGAGCGCCTCTTCCGAAGAGATCAACATGGTAGTACCCCCCTCTTATGCCGATGTCGCCACAAATTTGTAGTAAAAATGAAGTTTTCTCTACCCACCACGGCGCGTGTGTCGCGCGTCCCGCTACTCATTTCTTTACAGTGCTGCCGTAACTATTTTTTGGGACTAACATTACTTAGTTACGGGTTTTGGGTGGGAGTGTGATCTCTTCGGAAGAGGCGCTCCATACAATTACGATAGAACTTCACTTACAGGTAAGTTCGTTTAATCGTACAATTGTATTTCGCGCCTCTTCCTCGAGATCAACATGGTAGATGTTGAAAGTTAGTTACGGCCGGTGAACGTTTTTTGACAGAGTTCTTTACTTCAACTAAGTAATTTATAGAGGCTTCAGAGTAACAACAATATATAAATTTTATGACTCTAAAATCGCTCTTGCGAAAACGTCGTTAGACTCAGTTATTTCTAAATTATAAAATTTGGCAAACGTCTTTGAATTTTTTGTCCATCCCGCGGTCTTTTTAATAGTCTCTATGCTTATGCCTTTTTTGCACGCCGCCGACGTAGCCGCGTGACGAGTGCTGTAGGCTGAAAAAATCTCGGTGTCAACCCCGCTCATCTTTAACACGAATTTCATCCAACGACTCAAGGTCTGAGTTCCAACGGTCTTATAGGGCTTTCTGAACGAGATAAATAGAGCCGTTTCGGTCTCTCTTACTTTTTCCGAGCTATTTAAATACGCTTGCAACGCGGCCGCTACACATATTTTCTCGTTTTCCGGGTAAAACGGCAGAATTAACGTTGGCTACTTTCTGTTTATGCCCGAAGTTTTAATTCGCCCGGGTATTTTTATCTCGAACACGTTCTCTTTTCTATTTATATTGCGGATGTCAATGAGCGATAGAGTTTGAGGTCTGTGACCAGTTATTAGTGCAAGCAATGTTATTAACTTCAACGACAATTTTTCTAGCGATAACTCATTATTTGACGGCCAGCGCGAAAAAAGATCGAGAACGACCTTGGGATCCCAGGTAGACTCGTACTTCGGTGTAGGAGGCCGTTGTTTTGCGGTTCCCTTACAAAACCGCTTTACTCTTTCATCCTGTCCGACCTGGGGTCCCAACAGTAAAGCTATCGCTGACCGAAAACTGTTGATAGTTCCGTACGATGCTCCGTTATCGAATTCGCTGGCCAAAAAACCCAATACGTCGGGAATCCCCGCTGTGAGACTGTCGATCTTTTTCTCGTCACAAAATTTCCACCAGCGCTTGAAGCCGATTTCGTATTGTCGCAACGATGATGCGGTTATCGAGGAAACTGAGACGTCCCATGCCTCTTTTGGCATTCCTCTCTTCGCAAACGCTTGCTTGATATAACTCCGGCCACCAGGGTAAGTCTTCGCCACAGCGGGTGAGGTTCCCTGTTCGTAGAGCGTATAAGATTGATATTTGGCTTAAAAAAAATCGGTTCTGCTTCGAACATAGACATACATAACGGGAACCAGACTTGGGAAGGCCACTGGCGGACAACTATAATACCTCTGGCCTTTTCTAGCTGTACTTTTTTTAATACTTTTAGTATAATCGAGAAGGGTGGGAACGCGTAGAAAAAGTGCTGTTTTCAATCAATTGTAAACGCGTCCACTGCGATCGACCCTGGATCTTTTTTCCACGATACGTATTTCTTGCACTTCGTATTCGCTCTACTCGCGAACAAATCAATATCGGGAGCTCGAAAACTTCGTGTAATCTCATTGAAGGCAGAATCTGATAACGCGAACTCCGTTTCGACCGCTAGGCTTCTTGACTCAGCGTCCGCTACCGAGTTCTCTTCGGAGCGAATATACGATGCGAAAAGCCAAAGATTTCGCTATTCGCACCATTTCCATATGTCTTTTGCGAGCATACTTAACTTTCGCTTTTGAATACCGCCCATGCGGTTGATATAGGCGATCGCTGTGGTATTATCAATACGGAGTAAAATATCGTAGTCCTTCAAGTGAGACGCGAAACACTTAATCCCGAAAAAGGCCGAGAGAAGCTCGAGATAGTTAATATGATTTTCGCGTTCTTTGGTACTCCAAAACCCATGGGTCTTCTCGCCATTACAACAAACGCCCCAGCCAGACAGCGACGCGTCCGAAAAAAATTCCATCTCAAATTCGAAATTCTTAATCGGGTTCGTTGTTGTCATAATGTGAGATTTCCACCAGAGTATGTATTCTCGGACGTTGTCCGATAGCCTCATAATTGCTTCGAAATTATCCCTGTTTTTTCGAAGAGCAAACATCTTTTCTCGTTCCAGGTCTTTCATATACGCCCAGCCATATTTGGAGGCTTTGAAAAAATCGCCGAGGCTACCAACGAAAGATGCGAACTCGCGTATCGAATACGAATGACCCACGCGAAATTTTTTGATTGTATCGAGCATTTTCTCTCTCTTTTTATCGGGAAGCTCGATTAACATACTCTCTGTATCTAGTATAAATCCCAAGAATTTACAACGTCTCGATGGCTTAGTTCGACTTTTTTCAATGTTGATTATAAATCCCAGCTCGCGTAGTAACGCACTCGTTATTTCGACGTTGGTTTTGCACTCCTCGATTGTACTACCAATCAGTAAGAGATCGTCCAAATAAATAACGGACATATACCCCTGTTCTCTCAAAAAGGCGACTACGGGCTTCATCATTTTTGTGAACACGTATGGCGCTATATTGAGGCCGAACGGCAGGCACGGGAATTCAAAACACTCGCCGCAGAACAGAAATCGAAGGTATTTCTTGTACGATTCAGCAATCGGAACTACGTAATACGCGTCTTTTAAGTCGAGTGTAGCCATAAACGATCCTCAGACACTAAGTCTCGAGTTGTTCGCAAATCCTCCAATTTAAAATGCTCGGCATCAATAAATTCGTTCAGACTCTTTAAGTTGAGGATTAGGCGACTAGAACCATCTGGTTTTGGAGTAAGAAAAATTGGCGATATAAAGTCGCCTTCGGTTCGCTCGCACTTCGACACAGCCCCTTTTTCAACCAATTCATCGACTTGTTCTGAGATTTGAGATCTTTCAACATGTGACCAATGCGGCTCCCGAGGAACCGAATTTTGAACTACCGGTGTTTCGAACAGGATTTTCACCCCTTGGATCCAGTACAAGACTCTGTCGTCGGTAGTTATTTTTCTCCAAGAATCGTAAAAATGCTTCAGACGGCCCGCTAACGCACTTACTGCGATTACTGGCGTTTCTTTCGCGAGTACTTGTCGTTCTTCGGCTCAGGTTTGCGATGACTCGCTGAACTCCTCGATGAGTACGGCTTCCTCTGCCCGCCCCACGATGATCCCCGTTGTTTGTAGCTGCGTTGTTGGAGCGGGCTCTTGAAGTTTTTTGCGGGGTAACTAGTTGATCCTTTAGTAACCGCCTTGATTTGTTTGGACGAACGCTCCAAAGTTTTGGCAGTCTTTATATTTTCGTCCAACTGCTTTCCAAACAGCCATTCGTCAATTGACGTAGCGTTGAGCGCGTCCTTGATCGAGACGTTCAAGTTAGTTACTACGAGCGCCTTGCGTGTCATAGATTCTTCCCGCTGTAAATCGACGAGAAGCTTTTCACTGTCGGATAAGACTTCTATCAGTGCAAGTCTTTCTACTGTCTCTCCGCGTAGCAGTTTCGAGAGAACAGCCCCAAGCGCCGAGATGCAGACAGTCATCTTGTCTCGTTTTGCCACTAGGCGAGCATCTCTGCTAGTGACTGGTTCTGTGAGTGAAGCCTTAACCTCTGGGTTTAGCTTCGGTGGATTCACAGCCGGACAATTAGCCGGTGTTCCATACTTGAGGCGTAAGGCCGCCCGATCCTCTTTGGGAAGCCCAACTGCTAAAATCTCGGACCAACGCGACACCAATTCCTCATAAACGGGCGGTCCCGCCGGCTTATTTATCGTCAAATGTTTCCCGAGGACTTCGAGCGCTTTTTCGTCAATGACTTGTTTCGGAATGTCGCTTTCGGGGTTCTTCGATGCGTCTACTGCCGCCGCTGGTGCCGTTATAGTGTTTACTTGTTTTTGAGAAGTATCCGCATTCGGTGGCAGCGCAGGGTTCGCGTCCGTCGGTGCTTCACTGATTTTGTCTGGCGATTTGTCTCTCGATTGCGTTCGTACTCTCGAAGCTGATCTCGACCTCGATTTTGATTTGGACCCCGAGCCTGACCTCGAACTGGCTTCTGAACTCGAAGAATATTCCGAACTTGAATGCACATGTCCTATGGCAACAAAGACAGGCCAAAAAACCCTCTTAATAAATATCTCCTAGAGACAATTGAGGTTATGTTGCCTTTCTACGGTTATTGTTCGTTGCATAAGGATGTAGACTCTAATTATATCTCGGCATGCGAGTCATTTTCGAAAATGTCCCTCAGACATCTCGACATTTCTCGAAATGTGTTTCGGTGAACACAGTTATTCGGACCTTGTCCTATACGAGCGGGCCTCACCCGCTCGCTTAGAGAGACCTAATCTCTCATAATCCGCCTGTGCGGAAAATGCAACGACTCTCTTGAGTCGATTTGCGCTCGATTTTCGTAACGGCCTAGCCCTTGCGTGTCGAAACGAAACGGTTGCTAACGGCCGCCATCTTGATATCCTGTAACAGACAAACATACTCACTTCGTTTTCTACGTCGCTCCCTTTTTCTCTTCTTTTCGCGACGTTCCAAACGCCTCAATCGTTTCTCGAGGCGATTCTCCTTATTTTCTTCGTCGGAATTATTCCGGCCACTTCTTTTCTTTCCCATCTTTGCACCAATCTGCGGAGCACTGTCAAAAACACGTCTGTGGCTTTCGGCACAAGGAAAAAGAATGAGTAGCGGGACGCGCGACACGCGCGCCGTGGTGGGTAGAAAAAACTTCATTTTTACTATAAATTTGTGGCGACATCGGCATGAGAGGGGGGTACTACCATGTTGATCTCGAGGAAGAGGCGCGAAATACAATTGAATGATAATACCAAAAAAATGATTTTCAAGGATAACACGGTCTGCTCCACTCAGTTGGAAGAAAACGGAATTTTCTCGTTTTGATAATGTCTCAAATGAGTTATTTACCAATTAGTTATCCACGAAAAATTAGCATGACGCATTTTTTTCCTGACGACGAGGACTCGTATCTTTTACAAATATAGAACCGTAAAATAAAATAAAGAAACTTCAATGAAAATGATACTGTTTTGTCATTATCACATCGCAATGAATATCTTCCAATTATGATTGTGAGTCAAACGTGATACCCCTTTATAGCCTCCTCTTAACGGTACAAACCAGTACAAACAGCTTGACTAAATAATTTATGACATAATAATTATCTCAATCAATCAAATATAATCGATCTAACATAACAGGCATATAATTCCTCTCTGTCTGTCTGTCTATCTCTCTTTCTCTCCCTCTCTTCCTCCTTCTACCACCCCCTTCCTATTTCACGTATAAACTCCTTCGAAGATCTTTCTACTGTCATATCGCTCGTGGAATTAATTCTCGACACTTTGAAAAATGTTGAAATTTCGTACTTCGTAATCCGTATTTTATAATTTTTTTTTTAAATTAAGGCTGTGATGCTTTACGTTGACACGCATACAATGTGAACATTTGAACAACGCGAGATCAGATGTGTTAAAATATTCGACAGAATTCCAAGCCTCAAACGTATTAAAACGACACATTTTTATTGTACATTGCACACACGCGTATACAAATGGCTGTAATAATTGTGATGAGGCACCGCTGAAGCAATTTTAATTGCTTGATGAGCCCATGATTAGTTTGCCTTCGATGGCCCTCGGTAGCAAAATGTGACGGGCCATTGATGGCCCATGTGAGGCTTCCCGACTGGGGCCCTAATGAATTTAGGAGAAATTAAGATGAGCCCGATCAAAGGCCTAACTCAATTTCCGCATGGGCCAGTATACTGATAAAATGTCAATCCAAGTTACTGAAATTTTAACAAAATATATATATATATATGAGAACTTATATACTAGATTACTCTAGATGTCTGATATAAACTGCTATAAGCAAGTAAAAAATTCGGAAGATTCTGTAACGACAACGACAATAAAAACAGAAGGTCATCGAATGTCTAAAGAAGATATTAATGATAAAACTTTAAAAACTTAAAAAAAGTCACGGTTACGAAAATTCTTCTGCTAGTCACACTAGCAGAAGAATTTTCGTAACCGCGACTTCTCAGACAACATGTAAAAATGTCTAAAACTAAAAAATGTATACAAATTTTTTCATTCCAGTTCATCGTTGGGTATAATAATTGATTGTAACCTATTTTTATTAAGCGTCACTATAATCTACTTATGATTAAAAATGGCACTGACTTATGCGTCCACAAAATACAGCCCTCCCCGAAAGGACTATACAAATGGAACGCGATGTTTGAAAAAATATTCTGCCAAGTAGCCGTCCGAATGTGCCACGCCTGTCTCAAATTGTGGAATGTTCGCACAAATTTCGCGTCAAGTACGTTCGACATTTTGAGTATGGGCATCTGTATAGAATACAAGAATACAATATTTTTTTACATATATAAACACAGAAAATATGCCGTAAAGAACGTTATCAGTATTCGGATCAACGAAATTCATTGAATGATTTATGGTGAGATGTTTGGCATTTTCCTCTTTGAAACAATCATAGGAACGTCACATGTCTTATTTCATAAGCCGCATTGTTATGCATTCTGAAGTAGAACTAATCGAGACGTTTGTTTGGCGTACCAAACAAACGTCTTTGTTTGGTATGCCAAACAAAGCGCTTCACTGCACTGTAACCCTAAATACAATATTCGCAGTACGATTATTTCCGACTTCCTTTACTTCGTACCATGATCAATTGTAGAAAGCAACAATTTAAAATAGCGTATTCATTATTAGGAGGTAAATGTACGCCCAAATAGCGGTTAAATGTTTTCCAAACGGGCCTCCTTTTCTAGATGTTTACCACTATCTGAATTTGCAAAAAAAAAAAGCTTTGGATAATCTTAATAATAAAGAAATGGACAATGAACAAAAAAATCATTGCATCTCAACGATGTAAACTTCAACGTCTTTCTCGCAGTAAAGTTCATTATTTATAATATCATATGGTTTTCGGCTTTATTTAAAAAAAACTCGCTTTGAATCGGATAGAATAGAAAATAAATGAATAAATAATTTTAAAAAGACACGTTTTCGAAACGGTCTAAAAAGTATAAAATAATTTCTCGTAGCCCCATACAGATTTATAACCCAATACAGATTGTCCTGAAAATTTGCGATTGTAAATTTTTAATAGCTATGACAATAATTGCAAGATATAAAACGAAAAACGTGGGGCGCATGCAATAGATAATCACACAACAGTTCATATCATTTGCAGTGCAAAAAAATTGTTAGTGACTTAGGTGAACCATTCATGCATCAATTATCTTCTGCACGCGCCCCACGTTTTTCGTTTTAAATCTTACAATTATTTTCATAGCTATTAAAAATGCACAATCACAAATTTTCAGGACAATCTATATTGGGTTAGGAATCTGTATTGGGCTATAAATCTGTATGGGGCTATGAAAAATTATTTTATACTTTTTAGTCCGTTCTAAAAAAGTGGTTTTTGAAAAAGAAATTTTTTTGTAATTAATTACTTGCTGTTTTTTAATCTTGTGTTTGTGAAATTTTGCAACCTATTTTAAACATCTTGATGAGATTGTGACAGAGACCTGTGGCACATTTGAGGTTTACTTCAGTTTTTCTTTACCTGATCATATCTGAAATGGAAATAACTTAAGTTGGATGGCTGTCTCTTTGATCATCGTAGAAATTGTCACTAATGCACTATTCACTATTAATTATTATTTTTAATTTTTCTCTTGCACTAAACTATATTTATTTCTTTATTTATTTATTTTTCACAATTTTTTTCCTTCCTCCCTCTCTCTCTCTCTCTCTCTCTCTTACACTTTTTTTTATATTTACATTTATCGTCTCTGTCAGTTTGTTCGTTTGTCATCCAGTTCTGAGCTATGTTTGAAGTTTCACGCTTAAACAGACAAACAAACGGTAGTCTCAATCGCTCTTATATGATGAATTGCGTCACTAACAAGGCGAGAAATATGTTCATCGACTGTCGATGTTTAAAAACGATTGCAAGATTTGTACCGAACAGACAAACAAATAGACAGACACGAAAGCGAGTTAATATTGCATTGTCATCCAGTTCTGAGCTATGTTTAAAGTTTCAAGTCTTTAGCTCATCCGGAAGTTAGTTTAAAATCGATTGCAAAATTTGTATCAAACAAACAGACGGACAAGAAAGCGAGCTAATAAAAACGTGGTAAAAAAATTGCCTCTCTCGTTAATTTAATAACTGAGTGATCACAAAATTAAAAAAAAACCTTTTCAATTTGATAATTCTTTCAAAATAACCGTTTTTCAATTCGAAAATACCCTATAATATCGACAATATACGAAAATTGTTGCATCTGAAAGAGTAATTGAGCTTTGATTGATCATTTCACTTGTATGTGTACCTACCATGCTACGGAACACTGCCTTGGATACGAATCGCACTCAACCATGTTTTTATACACTATAGATACGCCCTTTTCACCATACGATTACTAACGCGTACGAGACGAGATGACTAAAGTGTATGAACACCTTATTAATAAATGCCTAGCCAGAGGAGCTCTTGTTAAGAGGCAGCGAGTTTGTTATGATCGTTGTAGACCATCTGAAAGGTATTTTTACGATGAAGCCCCTGGGGTTTATCACCGCACGAGTGACGATTGAAATCCATCTTACGCATCACGTATACACGGGATATTCCAGGAATAAAAATAATGAAACATAATAAAAATGATAAAACACCTGATAAAAATCACGGAAAATCTCAAATCACGAAAAAAAATTGGGTTATACGGAGGAATCCGATATTTATTTATAATATTTGACTTCACTTATTTCGGATTTCTTTTATCACAACCAGACAAATGAATAGCTCTAATAATTAACCAATAAACCTATGAAAAACACGAGCGTTAAATTGATATAAACATATTTTGGATTACACTTTGAATGAAATGAGTAAAAATACATCTGAACGGAAAGTGACACAACTAAGTGGATATTTCAACGAATTCATCGCTACAAATATTTTATTTGCTATTAGCACGTGTCACAATGCCATTGATCATTGATCGTTATCAATTATTAGAGAAAAATACGTCTGAGTGATTTAAAAAAAAAAACTTAAAAATAGTTTTGGTTAATTTTGGTGCTGTACTTGACTAAGCAATAAAACGGACGTTGACAGACCAGCGTGTAGGTGGACATAATAGAATATACGAGATTAAGATGAGATAAATTGAATCGCTATATACAAACTGCAGTGTTAACATTTATTGATACAGGTGCGCATATGATGCACCTCATTATTTTTCCCTTATCTTCTTATTGCGTTTCCTACACAATGCTTTATTACGTGCAAAATAAAAAATATCCGAATGTATCATAATATATATACACCAGGAGGCCGCGAATTGTATTTGTCTTCACCTTACTCGATTTCGTAAAAGTTTCAGTTGTGAAAAGTCTGCCTCGGAGAACTGCAGTTACGTTAAACCTGTGAGTGGCAAAATGTCGTAATCATTCTCGTAATTCTTATACATTCTTACATACGTATTGAAACGACTATGACTGTGTGCTTCGATAATGCGATTCGAATGCATTCGAGTTCCCCAAAAGTTTGTATCCGAATTTGATAGACATTTTTTACGAGCTTGAAGAAAAAAACATCGCGTTGCTCATGAAAGGTCCACTTTGGCAGCTGGAAGGCTTCAGGAACTGCCGCGTGTGTGTGTTATATTTTTTTTTATCCCATCACGCATCTGCGTATGTACGAAGGTCGGAGTATATAAGATCCTGGTCCGGATCACACGAGCATACTCCATGAGACGAGCGGTTAAGAATATACAAGGAGTTGAAAATTTGCCTTTCGCCTGCGCGGTGATTACGCGAAGAGTGGAGAGGGTATTCTAATTGTATGAGAAGCGAGTGAAGAGGTTTTCTGCTAGAACAGTCATATGCGTGCGTGACATTCGGGAACGGATTCTCAGCAGTGCAACTCCATATTCACGAGGCAAAGAAAATCTGGGCCATTGTCATGAACGGTGAGTGGAGAACGAGACTATGCGGATACTCGAAAGGATTAAGGATGTATGGTAGATATCGTCACTGCCGAAAATATTGTGAAATCAATTTTCTCACTTTTAACCATGATAATTTTATGTAAACTGGTTTCGTATAATTATATACAGTAGAAAATGCATTAACTCATATGCCTGGACGTTATTCCAATGAAAAAAAAAAAAGTTTTCCTCGAAAAATCGTAATATCTCGCCCAAGCCAGAAAAAACTTTTGGATGCGGATTACACATGAATCTAGCTGTTGGAAATGAAAAAAACAGAAATTTAAAATTTATGAAATTTCATTTAATGAGCTCCTGAATCAAAGAAAATAATATTTCTAAACTGTTTGGATAGTTTAATAACGCTTATTAAACTTGTATGTATTTATTTATTTATAAATTTGTAAGACATTTTTCAGATATTGACAATTTTCTTTCGGTTTTAATTAAATATCACCGAAATTTCTTTGACCACGCTTACAAAATTTTGAGAATAGATTCTTGAATGTTTTCTATATACGTGAAAAAATGTACAACTCGTTCCTATGATTTTATCTATACTTTCATAGTATAAAGATCGGAAAAAGTGTTATTTATCGTTGGAGTGCACGTTAAATTAGTTATTGCATAAATTTTGATGTGTTTGGTCAATTGTCTTTAAATTTTGCACGCGAACTCAGCTTGGATTTTTGAATGATATATCAAATTTTCAACAATTTATTATGATTTTCATTTGTAGCCCTTACATCCTTATATATGTCAACATTTCGTTTCGTTTTTTTTTCGTATTTACATACGTCAATTATTGATACGGGTGAAAAGCATGTCTGCAAATTGTGTCAGAAGCTATGAAAAAATACTGTGGCACTGTATTTTTCAAAGATTCATTTTTTTACGTAGCTCTGTCTTTTCGAGGAATAAAAATTAGAAACATCATGCCGATGATGCATTTTTTTATTTATTGCGACGTGTATTCAGCACGTTTGGATCTACAGCCTCAGTTTGTTATCGCCGTTTTTATTACTCCCTGTGGCAATCCACTACGGATGAGGAACTAACAAATGGTTGTAATCATTGAACAATCGAGACTACCTACGATCCGTGTGACAGATCGCAGACGTACGTTTCAACGAATCAGATGAGTCATAACTCGACTTCTCTAATGATAAGCCAAGTATATGAATCATATTCTGGCATTGCTGCATATAGAAATGTACCGAAACGAAAGCTTGACAAGTTGTTTTTTGTTGACCGACTTTGAAGTGTGCGTTGGAATGCAATGAAAATTCTTTTTCAATTTGTATTTCTTCATTTGCTTCATCATCCAAAATGGTCTTCTACAAATTTAGACTGTCGATGAATGATAAGAATCTTAAGGACGTTTGAGTGATTTTCGTAGCCCAAATTTGTCAAAAAGAAAAGTTTGGTTCGTTCGTTGGTTTCGAACGAAGCAAACTTCAATATCGCTTTGTTGTTACAAAAAATTGTCTGCGTTACGTTGACACGCATGACAGTACAAGTCACTTTACTTTTACTGCCAATGGAAACCGGAAAGTTTGTAGACATAAATCGCAAAATATGCCCATTTGATTCTGCGCCATCATTTTTTATTCACTGGCTAATTTTCAAGGTAAAGAGACTCTCATTCATCGAGACGTTTGTTTGCCCTTTTTTCAGTAACACTTTGTCTGCTTTTGTGCGCGGTCCTCACTTTTAGTGGGATTCAAGCTGCATGTAAGTACCACACCTTTTTATAGATTTTATCGTTTATCTCATTTATATAAAGAATTATTTTCTAATTCGAAACACTAAACTTTTTAGAATTATATATATATTAATTGTAAATAATCTCCCTTTCCATTCCTTTCGCTCAAGGGTGCAAAATATTATTTACTAGGGGAAAATATACTACTGTTTTGAAAATATTCACCGCGCACGAGAAAACCGAAATATAGTTCATTAAACGCATGAACTAGCAGTTTTCATGAAGCTTTGATTATTTGTCCATTCGATCAAAATGATTTTTTCATTTGGCGTAAAGCATTATTATGGCAGTATTGTTGTCTAGAAATTTGAAAAAAAAAAATCATTTTTTTTTCTATTTTATTATTCTACTGACATTTCTGAATACGTCTGTGAAAACCGTTTAAGGGATCATCACGGTGTAACGGGTCGCTATAGCTGAATTTGGGATTTTTTTCGATGGTTAAAACACGCTAATCAGTCTGATTTTTTTATGTCGAATCAAAGCACTCATGAAGAACAGAAAATAAATTTTTAAACGTTTATTTTTATTTTTTTACTTTTTTTAACGGTTGTAAATGTAATTAAATGTAATTAAATTCAGTAAATTATCTGAAACAAAATTTGTAATAAGATTATTAATCCCTATTAAAGCCGCTATCTTGTTATGGAGGTTTTTCGACAGTTTTTCGTTGAAAAACATATGAAGATTTGAAAAAAGCTACTATAGCAAGATAAAGAATGGCGTGAAGAATGTTGTGTCAAAATTTGAGACGGATAGCTTGAAAATTCTTCCTTTGAGAGTGTACACCGTTCTGAAAAATGACATTTCGAGAAAAACGCGTTTAAAGTTTCGAGTGCGGAATTTTCATATAAATTATCTACTTACGATCAATCGGCGACGCCAGGTCCATGGTTATAACCATCTGTACTATCGGATAATACAAAAAAATCGATTTTTTGAAAATTTTACACTGTGATGAACCCTTAATAATACTCATAAAATTAGCCGACTTATAGAAATTACAAGGATTACGCTTGGGGAGCGCGGCCGAGACGCAGAAAACTTTGAACGCGTTTTTCTCGAAAGTATGTTTTTCAAATCGTTAACCACGA
Source organism: Ophion ventricosus (assembly GCA_963932345.1). Classification (NCBI taxonomy): domain Eukaryota; kingdom Metazoa; phylum Arthropoda; class Insecta; order Hymenoptera; family Ichneumonidae; genus Ophion; species Ophion ventricosus. The sequence continues at coordinate 14,213,113 of OZ010715.1, read as the reverse complement.
TATCGCTATGAGAAATTAGCCGATTGATTATAGATTGCGCATGCATCTTCCGTAAACTATTTTTTAACATTAGTAGCAGAATTGAATCGAAATATATATTTTTATATAACCCATAGAATGATCCGACAAATAGGAAAAATTGATAATCAAAGTGCAGCATACCGCCATTTGGTAAAATTTGTTTTAAAATTAAAAATATGTTTGATTTTTTTCACATTCATACAACGTCCACTATTGGGGGCGTTTTCCGCGCACCGTTGCAAACAAACGTACAAAAGTACATGATAATACTTTTTTTGTTAATTTGTACATATTCTCGAAGGATCAATAAGCATGTGTAAACAATTTCAGAAAGAAAAGACGAACATTTTGAACGCTATTCCATCCTAAAAATCACCTTGAAAAATCACTTGAAAAGTAAGCGTCCACAGATCGGCATCGAAAGCATCGTACGGATCGTATCAAACGGATTTATTAGGCGTAGTGCCGAGTATTACGTCTACTGTATCCGCAGCAATCGGATTGCCGATGCCATGGCCATTTGCAATCGGATTTTCAACATTAGCATTTGGATTTTCGTAGCAAGCGGACGAATAGTTTATGCAATCCAAAATGGAAAGTGATGAGGAGCTTGTCGTGGCTGCATGCTTCGTTGGCAGAAAAAGAAGAAAGAAACAGAAAAGATGGGTACACTGCAACCTCTCCGAATGGCACCTCTACAAGTGAAATGAACGCCCCACTGGGTGCCGAATATCAAACGGTGTAAGCGCATAGTGGGAGAAGCGCCCAGGCCCTAGCGCCAGACTCGAAGCATGCTAGACAATGAGAGTGGAATTGGAGGGGTACTCCTATCCGCTACGTTAGCTGCGCAGAGACGGCTTGAGTGGATGGTGCGCAACGTCGATCCCGCCACTGTACCGATTAGAGAGGTTCCAGTGTACACGACATATTCAAGAAGATGTTGCAGTACGGAGAATATTATGCCCTATTTCCTGAATTGATAGACGACGACGTGAAACTCTTCCAGTATTTTCGTATGTCTCATTACAAGTTTGCTGCAGTTTTGACATCCTGAAACCACCATTGACGAGTACGGCCACTTTATGTCATGGCATCGAAAAATTTGCCTCTCCGAGAAACCGCGTCGGCATTACCGATGGTCCGATGCGTGCAGTCCGTCTCGTGCGAATCAGTAAACGCACTTGTATGACTAACTATACTAACAGATACTAAAATCCGTTTGATGCGATCCGTACGATACGGTCAATGCCGACCTGTCGACGTTCACCTCAAACCTTCATCCAGACAATTATATTGCCTTAATCAAAATATATGTTAAAAATTACGAAAGTTCAGACTAACGTTGGAATTGTCAATAATGATATACCGTCGTTTATAATGCAAGCAGACAAGTCAGGTTTTTGCCCGTTGAGAAATACCGTCTCCAACTGTACGCCGAGGTGCTATACCGATTATGAGTGCAGCAGCAATGAGAAATGCTGTCCGAACAAATGCAACAGTATGTCTTGCACCTCACCAAGCCCCGTAAACACGGGTAACGACGACAGATACAAGAGACCAAGTGAGTTCTTTTTTTTCGATCGCTAACGCATTTGCCATTGTCAGATTAAAAACCAATATGAGATTACCGTTCCGGTGCTGTTTTGAAAAAATAAGAATATGAAACAATTCTAGCGCAGGGAAAAAAGTCATCTTGCTAATAGTAATGGAGTTCAAGTTTGCATCGTTCCAAAGCAACGGAAGTTCTTTTTTTGTTTTTTTTGTAATTTCTTTATTCTTATTATAACCCATTTTTTTCATTAATTGAGCTCATACATCTTCACTAAATATAGGAAAAATCATTTGAGTGATTTTCGTACCCTAAGTTAGTGAAAGAAAATGTGAACAATTAAAGAGAAGTTATCTTTCATTGCGTTCCATCGATAAACTTCCTTAAAAATATATTTTTGTGGAAATTCTTCCAGAGCCCATAATTACAACAACGTGCAATTTACGAATTATTTTTTTTTTATGTATTTCCTATAATTTCTGTAAGTGTTACTTGTGTTAATGATAAATAAAAATTTTCTCCACACTTTCGCAATGTGTGAAAAAATATATGTTTTTGAAATTTCAAAACTTCTTTAATTTTAATTTTTATCGGACTATTTTTTTTATATCTTTTTTAAATCTTAAGGTGCACACTTTTTTTTATGGAGAAGGCTTTGTTTTTATGATTTTTTTTTTTAAGAATTCAATCCAAATATGTTTAAAATGTTCCACATCCTCAAAAAATAATATTTATTGAAAATGTCTTTGTGAACGTTTCTTACACGTACTCCAAATTCAGCAAATTCTGTGATATTGAGGTCAAGTTTTTTTTTCAAGTAAACCGTAAAATAAAAATTTTCAAAAAATGTGGTAAATGTAGCTTCAAGTTTCAAATTTTGAGTTACCATGTTGATTTTTTTTCCTATGACTAGAGTATCATTAGTGACTGGATTGCCAATGAATTCGAATATCATTCCTTAACGTGTTTATATATATATTTTACTGTCACTAAGAATAAAATTAAAAAGCATATTCAATTCAAACATCCTCGAGAGAAGTAAAAAGAAAGCATTTACTTCAAAATGAATTAAAATTAAACGCCAATGTTGTGAATATGACATGTTTTTTTTTCTGCTCACAGATGACCGTGTTATGTGCGCGGGAGTGAAATGTCGTGCTTACGAGAAGTGCGAATTCGACCGGAACACCAAACGCGAAAGGTGCGTTCGATCTTGAGACAAATGGAAAGTTCCAATGAAAATCGGTCGTTTTTAAATGACTTTCCAAACTCTTATATACCCGAGCTAGTATAGAACATAAAATTGACGAATCGTGATAATATGAAGCGCATTTAACTTTGATATCATGAAAAATTGTAAAAGTGAACAGAAAAAACGCTTTTCGTAATTATTTCAATGTTCAAATTGCTCAGTTTTCTCAACATAAAGGTATTCTATTTTTTGTATTCAATGTATTGCCGAATTGTTTTTTTCTGTGAAATAATTGCGTACGAAAAACATTGCTATAGAAAACCGAAAGAAGTTTGTTACGTCGAAAGAGATCTGTCTACCAATTATATTAATCGGAGCTAAATCAATAAATTACGCATTACCGGTTACTTATCCGTCTTACTTTAAACCGACTTTAGGAAACATTAAATATTCTTTCATTTTTGGGAATAAGTTTCAACTCTGCGACAGGCATTGTACTACGGTGCTACAGGCGACTGTATGCTAAAGTACATAGTAAAAAAATACTGCCCAGGCCAGAAGTGTTTTCTTTTTATGTCTAAGCAAAAGCCGAACCTAGAACTTCGAAAATTGACCTCCGTATGGTTTTTCCCGCGTCCTTATCGTGAATATCCTAAAAATATGGTTTTTCTGATACGGCGACGAAATATTAGGCGTATGACTTAATTTTTACAGATTTTTCAGCAAATTTATTTAATATAAAAAAATAGAGAACAACGAACTTAATCTTGGAAATATTATCCATCGTTTTCTATGACCTTGCGCCACCTCTCAGGTAATATACGAATGCCGTCGCGAAAGAAACTTGCAGGCTTCGAGGCGATAAAGTCATTGACGAATTTACGCACATCGTCCAGCGTTTTGAACTGTTTATCCACTAAGGCGTACTGCATTGACCGGAACAAATGGTAGTCGGATGGGGCCATGTCTGGTGAACATGCCGCGTGCGGGAGAACTTCCCATCCCAAGTTCAAGAGGGTCTTCTGAGTCGCGCGAGCAACGTGAGTTCGAGCGTTGTCATGCAGCAGTATGACTTGTCTGCTTCCTTGCCCAGTAAATAGCCTTTTCTGATCAAGTTCTTCGCTCAGTTTGTTCAATTGTCGGCTGTAGCGTTCTGCAGTCACCGTCTGACCAGTTTCCAGGACTTCGTAATAAAGCACACCCTTCATATCCTGTCCAGGGCGCGGCTGGTCACTAAGATCGAAATCACCACTTCTAAAACGTTTGTACCAATAATTACACGTTTCATAAGACACAACGTCGGCACCAAGAACACTACAAATTGATTCCCGTGCTTTAGATCCATTTTTTCCTTGTTGGAATTCATATAAAATGCAGTGCCGAATGTGCTGTTTGTCAGTTGCCATCGTAAACTCTGCTACTCTGAGAGGTTATCTAACTCACGTAGACTTGTCGTTCGGTGTTCTGAAACCTTACGTCCGATCCTTTCAAAACCACAAAAGACCGCGAAAATATTTCTATTTTAAATATAATTTTAAGCTCGAAGAAAAAATCTGTAAAAATTAAGTCATACACCTAATAATTGTATTTACGTTGACTGCAGTCTCTGCAATTGACGTCTCTGACTGCAGTACCTCGTCGTCTTTCGCGACACCTATTACCAGATGATACTTCGGCGTTAAACCGGCTGAGGCAACAACTAAAAATAAGTCCACACGCCAAATTTCAAGATTATCGTCCAAGATTTAGTAAAAAAAAATCGATAAAAGATAAATGTCCATATTTTTATCCTGGAATTTAGAGAAAAAAAAACGGTGTAAAAATTTCTATAAAAGGTGCTCGAGGTAATGGCCACCATTTTCAATGCACGCTTGCAATATTTAATTCGCATTGATTGTATAGTCTTATTAATCACACAAAATCCAGGTAAGTCTTAGGGCTTTGTTTATATTGTTCGCAACTGAGAATCTTATCAACTGGTTTTAGAAAGCATTGAGAAGTTTGTGATTTCCATAATAATGTGTGTTCTCTTTAATGAGAAGTACTACGACACAATTTTCCTCTGTCAGTACAGAATTAACTTTTCCGCAAATTGTTTCCTTATGAAGAGCAAGTTGATATGATCTTCATTTACGGAGAATGTCACAAAAAGGCAAGAGCAAGCGGCAATTGTCTATGCTGAGCGTTATCCGGAGCGTCATCCGCCTTCGCGTTATACATTTACCAACGGGTAATCAAGTGCAAACGTGCATTGAAAGTGGTAGCCATCATTTTGAGCACGTTTTATACAAGTGTTTGCACCGATTTCTTTTTTTAATCGTTTCTAGGCTAAAAACAATAAAATATCTTCTTTATCGATTTTTCATTCTACACCTCGATAAGTCTTGAAATTTGGTGAGTGAACTTAGTTTATGGATGAACCGCGTAGCCGCCACTCGATGACTCCCTTCGAACTATGCAACCTTTTGTAAGACAAGTTTTCCCTTAAGACTGATAGGTTAGAAAATATTTGTACTGCAAATAGTTACCTCACCCGGTATACGTACATATAATACATACTCTGTGTGAGTGAGCAACACACAGGTATTACGTCACTATTATCAGCGTTGACGTATAGCCAGCTTTTTTTCTGAGGGTGCCTCGGAGGAGCCTGACAAAAACTCGTTTTAATCACAATCATCGTTTTTTTAATAAAAATTACATAATAGCCGGTTATCACGCAACACACATAAGATATTAAACTTGCTTTAATCACAAGTTCATGCTAACATTATTATGAAATTCTTGCAATACCTTTAAAAAATCCACTTTTTTTCATCATTCTTTTCCATTTACCAGTCTTCAAATTTCACTTTCAGTAGGTAGGTACTCAATTAAATAAGAGTTTTCTATTTTTTTCTGCAAGTCGGCCCAACACTTTTTCAGGTGGATGTTTTTTTAACAATGTCATTCTCCGTATCCAGCAGTGACACATTAGAGAACCGTTCCTGAAGCATTCTGTTTCTAGCCACATTTTTATCCGCCTCATGGCAGAAAAAGTTTTCTCACAGCCGACGGAGCTCAATGGGAGTACTATTGCTACTTGGAAAAGTTTATATAAGCTAGAGCAGTAGTCCTTTTTAAAATGCTTTATTAAATTTTCTAAAAGCTTCTAAGGCTGACGTATGAATTATTAAGATTGTTCTATAATTATTGATAAAAAAAACCTCACTATTCTTCATATCCAATTAAAAAAAGCATCAATTGCATGAGCTAACGGTAGATTCTCAAATCGGCGTTTTAGATAGATTTTAGATTCCGTTTATTCCACCTGTACAGCTTTCGCTTTTTACAAAATCCTCCTTCTTTCCACCTTACCGCTGAACAATTTTTTTTCTTAAGGTAGTAGTCTCGCCACAGTCACGTTGAAAAGTTTATTCTCCGCTCAATCGATGAAAGCTTCGAAATATTACGGAGTATCCTTATAATGTAGGTTGTACATATTATCGGGATGTAAAAATTTATAAAGTAATGATGAAAACGCCTAATATAATGTTTACCGAACCCTTAATTTTGTATCAGACTATCCATTCCGGCTATGTAAATACTCTGCGTATACGGATATGCATTGTCACTACTGCAATCTAGTTCTAGTCTTCTCCAGCCGCTTCGTGGCGCACTCGTTGCTAGGCATTGCTTAATTTAAATCGCTATATCTCTGAAACTACAAGGTCAAAATTCATTTTTTTTGCCTACTTCGACATACACTACCGGCGAAAAGTTTCAGGAGAAATTTTTTTTAAAGTTCCGGAAGATGTTTTATGGCATTTCGCCGATAATTTACTTAAATGAATTTAATAAACGGCATTCTGAAGGGGAGGAATTCACCTGCATTTCATTTTTTTTTTAATTTTTACTATTTTTTTTTACGACTAGTATCCTTTTTCGGAAACGACAATTCTCCGCCTTTTTTTGTATCTTTTCTGGTGGACTCCGTTTACAGAAAACATTTTTGTAATGCATTTCTTTGACCGGAATCATAAAGGGGGAAGCTTCATTTTTTTTTTTTTTAAGTTTTGTAGAATTTTTTTCTAAAGATATTCGGTTAAAAAAAAAAAAAAGAGACAATTTAAAAAATAACGTGTAACGCGAAAACGACAAGGATTTAAGGAAAACCTCAAGATAGTAAAAGGTTGAATCGGTTTTCGTTGAGTTCGCGAGAATTTACCCTAACTCGAGAAAAAAATGTCGAAAAAAAATCTGAAATAATTCTATTAAGTTGAAAATAGAAAAATAATTTTTTTTCCTCTCTGGAAATTTTACCACAAACCCCATAGTTCTCGAGTTACGGTAATTAAATCATCTGATTTTTTACCGAAAATAGGTGAAAAACAAATTTCGAAAAAAAATCTAACAAAATTCTCGCGAACTCACCGAAAACCGATTCAACTTTTTACTATCCTGAGGTTTTCCTTCAATCCGTGTCGTCTTTGCATTACACGTTATTTTTCAAATTGTCTCTTTTTTTTTAAATCCCAATATCTTTAGAAAAAAAAATCGTATGAAGCTTTAAAAAAAACACAATTAAAGCTTAAGCTTCCCCCTCTATGATTCCGGTCAAAGAAATGCATAAAAATGTTTGCCTGCAAACGGGGTCCACGAGAAAAGGAACAAAAAAAGGCGAAAAATGGTCGTTTTCGAAAAATGGTACTAGTCGTAAAAAAAATAGTAAAAGTTTTCAAAAAGAAAACGGAATGAAGCCGAATTCCTCCCCTTCAAAATGCCGTTTATTAAATTCATTTATGTTAACTATCGGCGAAACGGCATAAAAAATCGTTCCGGAACTTTTTTGAATTTTTGTCCGGAAACTTTTCGCCGGTAGTGTATCCCGAGCAGAAATTTGTTCAGGGTGAAATCCGGACCGGATCAGGCTGCCACAATAGGAAATCCGGGCCGGATCAGGCAAATTCTAGTCCGGCCCTGATCAGGGATGTAACGCTTTTGCAAATTCAGGTCCGGATCGGGCACCTTATCAGGCTCTGATCAGGCGCTTTATCAGGCCCGGATCAGGCACCTTGCCAGGCTCGGATTAGGCACTATATCTATGGCTCGGATCAAGCAACTTATCTGGCCCGGATCAGGTGCCTCATCCAGCCTGAGACATGCGTGTCATCTGGCTCAATCATTTGATTAATTTTTTTGTTTAAAAATAGATCAACATTTATTAAATTATTATCGCAGTTGCACGTTATCAAGTTTACTAACGTTATTAAAAATATGAAACATATGAAAACATTTTTTTAAAGTTTAAGTTTTTATTTTACTTGACTTGATCGTTTAGTTTTTGTTCCGGTTTTGGCGATGACCGTCCCCAATCTTTCCGGCCCAATCTGTCCAGCGCAAATCATGCGTGCCTGATCAGAGCGCCTTATTGATACCTGATAAGGCTTCTATCCGGGGCAAATCAGGCGTGCCTGATCAGGGCGCCTTATTGATCCCTGCTCAGACCCCTGTCCGGCGCAAGTCATGCGTGCCTGATCAGGGCGCCTTATTGATACCTGATAAGGCTTCTATCCGGGGCAATTCAGGCGTGCCTGATCCGGGCGCCTCATTGATCCCTGCTCAGGCCCCTGTCTGGCGCAAATCAGGCGTGCCTGATCAGGGCGCCTTATTGATCCCTGCTCAGGCCCCTGTCTGGCTCAAATCAGGCGTACCTGATCAGGGCGCCTTATTGATCCCTGATCCGGCCCTGATGGATCCTCAGGCAGCCTGATTAGATTTCTGCACGGGATGTTCTTCTGTAATTGAGAATTTTTTTTATCTGTAGAAAAGTTTCGAAGTTATTGCGTGAAATGTGAAATTTTCCACTGCTCCCTATACGAAGACGTATAGAACCGTGCAATCTTGGATTGCTAATGTCGCGAATACACAACGGTGAATCCTTTCGAAATGTTGCAGGCAATCACTCAATAGTGTCCTGAAAGGGTCCACAGAATAAATTTAAAAAATCTATAGAAAAACGCCTTGGCGAGACTACTACCTCAATTAAACGCCGCATAAATACCAAGCCCTCAACAATGCCGTATGCTGTTATCAGTCCCAACCCTCGTCTCCTCGGTTTTTATTCCTCATCTCCTCGGACCACCCTGGTTCTCGACCTTTTCAACCTTGCGAACGTCCTCAGGCAAATCACCGCCACCGGCTCCCCTCTCAACGGGTCTTTGGTCCATTGCTCTAACCCGACGCCTTTCCTCCCACCTCTCCAGACATACGCCCGTCTAACCCATTCTTCTCTTATCTCCCCGTTCGCCACCACGCATTTCCATATATGCTCCAGATTCTCGTCCGCCTCTCGACAGATTGCGCAGAAACTGGCGTTTTGAATTTACAATGATATTATTTACTACTTGGTAGTAAATGTTGATCTTCTAGTATTTTTCTGGTTATATATCGGCCGGTAAATCTGATGTATTGCTTTTGCTCACAGTTGGCTTAAGGTCATGTGTCACATGTCCAGTCGGTAAAAATCCTATTGCCAAGTTTTCTCCCAGACGGAACCTATTTCGGGCAAAAGGAGAGAAAGCCGTTGTTCGTCTTTCAACAGAGCGGAACGTGTTTCTTTTCTTTTTTTCCCAAAAATCAACCGTTACAGAAATCATTGGGAATCTGCAAATCAGCTATCTCTCTCGCACTCATGGCCGCTCGGTCGGTGTGACACTTGGCCTTAATTGTGAAAATTGAATATCTATTTAATTTACGTAATGAAAGAGTTACTTTTTATACAAATTACGAAATGTCAACGAAATCAATAGTTCGAGTTTTATAAAATGATTTCTTTATGACTGCTTGGATGAAAGTTAATTATTTTGGATCGACTTTTTTCTGGGGGGGGGGGGGGGGGGGAGGGGGCACACTAGACTTTCTAAAGGGGGCCGTGCTTACCCCAGCCTCCTCCTGGCTACGCTAACGATGATCAGCAATTACTGACGCGACAGCTTTCGGAATTATTCTCAGTTTTTATTTCATAGAGTGCAACGGTTTAAGGCCAAGTGTCACACCGACCGAGCGGCCATGAGTGCGAGAGAGATAGCTGATTTGCAGATTCCCAATGATTTCTGAAACGGTTAATTTTTGGGAAAAAAGAAAAGAAACACGTTGCGCTCTGTTGAAAGACGAACAACGGCTTTCTCTCCTTTTGCCCGAAATAGGTTCCGTCTGGGAGACAACTTGGCAGTAGAATTTTTACCGACTGGACATGTGACACATGACCTTAAAGAGCTATTCTACTGCGATGGCTCAAAAATTAAGCTATTTTTAAGAATTTTATTTCGGAAACTGTTGCATGTATCGGTACAAACTTTCTTTCGCTTAAGGCAGTAGTCTGCTTTAGGAGCCGAAAAAAAAGCGTTTTTTCAACAATTTTTTTGAAAGGGAAGGAAATGATTGCGGTAAACGAAATTTTGAGACGATAGTATATTATATTCAAGCTTTAAAAAACAATTTTTATTATTACAAATTATTGAAATTTGCCAAAGTTGTAACGATTTTTCTGGGGCGCCTGGAGTGTGCACTCGTAAATCGGTGCCGGTGATGGAGGTCGTGCGATGCATCTGAAACAGTGGAACCAAATTTTTTTTTAGTTTTTATAAGTTCCTTTTCTATATGAACTAAAAAAATACCGAAGAAATGACGAAATTCCAAATTTTTTCGAAGTTTGAAAAAAAAATTCACTTTTTTGAAAAAAAAAATTCACTTTAAGTTGCAAAACAAGTAATTTAAATAGTACTTTTGTCCAACTTTTTTAGTTCAAATAGAAGATAATTCAATACTGAAGCTAGATCACTTTGGTTTTTTTCGATCGGACATATATTGTTTTTACTATCGCCGGCACCGTTTTCCAAAACTTGTGAAAATGAAAACTCGAGAAAACGGGCTGTAAAGTTCTGCCCGAGCATTCGCACCTGCTCGACGCTCGGCCACTAAAACTGATCTAGCTTCGAAGATATGTCGAATTGGCCTCTAAAATTTTGAACACATATTCTTGGATAGTTTTGGAATAGATTTAAGACAAAAACGAAAAATCGATTTTTTGAAGCCTGTAAAGCAGACTACTGCCTTAAAGTTACACTCTTACAGAATAGAAAACATTTTTTTGTTGTTGCATATAAATGTATATTTATTTAACAATTGATAATCGTGTAAAGGCACGAAAAATGGTATGTCGCTGGCGTTGACGATTTGCGCTCTCCAGGTAATCTGAAAGAAAAAATTCAAAAAGATTCTTTATCTGGATGAGTGTCGCTATCGCCCGAACTAGAATTATTATTTCATATTGCAAAATAACAAAACGGCGTCGTTTTTTTGCAAAAGTGTTCGAAAAACACGTTTTTTTTTTCGTCATAATTCGAGCGAAAGTTTGAGTAAAAATTAATGTTTTTTAATAATTCTAGTTCGGGCGATAGCGACACCCATACAGATTAAGAATCTTTTTGAATTTTTTGTTTCAGATTACCTGGAGAGCGCAAACCATCAACTCCAGCGACATACTTTTTTTCATGCCTTTAAACGATTATAAATTGTTCAATAAATATACATTTATATGCAACAACAACAAAATTATTTTCTATTCTATAAGAGTATAGCTTTAAGCGAAAAAAAGTTTATACCGATATACATGCAACAGTTTTCAAAAAAAAATATTAAAAAATAGCTTATTGCTTAAGGGCGGGGTAAGGTTAATTCGTTGAAAAAAAAAGCATATTTTCAAGATTTTTTTTAGGCGATACAGGTAATGCTGGTTTATTTAATTAATTTCCGTATAATAATACAACATCTGAACTATATTTTCCTAAATTTTCATTGCAAAATATTGATAAATAAGCCGTCGGCAGCAAATCTCCGCAGGCGCCTCGAAAAAAAGTTGTTTTGCGGTGTACGCTATAACTCGTCACTGGATCATCAGAAACAAAAAAAAATTAAAATGCGTTTATTAGGTGAGATGTTTCTTGAGGTAACGCTGCCGAATTCTTTTTTTTTTATCGATTTTTTTCATTTTCGGTAGCACTTGGAAGTCAAAAACGCGATTTTCGCTAAAAAAAAATCGGCAAATTTGTTATTGTACGATAAAAAATAATTATAAAAAAAAAAGTCGGCACCGTTGGCTGGTGATTTATGTGTAGAAATAGTGTACAAAATTTCAAAAGAGTCGGTGCATTAGATTTTGAGTTACAGCGTACACCGTCTTCAAAAATGACAAGTTTCAGAGAAACGCTTTAAAGTTTTGGACACTAAAAAATCCAAAATAAAACTCGATAATTCTATTATACTCACACCGAGTCATCGATGCCAGGTCCATAAAGTACAGAGCTTTCATCTAGAACGTCTAAAGCATCTTTTTGTACTTGTCTACACGGAGAAAATTAAAAAGTAATTTTTGTCGTGAATTTCATGGTAAAAATTACCGTGATATATTTTAATGTGGTGACAAGTGAGAAAAGCATAATAATTCGTATGCGACAAGTTTTTTTTAACTCACGTTACAGAAAATTTCAAATACGTAGCTAAAATTTTACTGTATAAGAAGGATAGCGCGCACGATAATTTTTACCGAGAGCACAATATATTTTCCTATAACACTCATTAAATTTTATAATAAATCTTAAAATAACTGTTATAAAGACGATACTTTTTTATAGGCATTTTTGAAAGGCATAAAATAATAAAATGCACAGTAAAATTTCGCTGATATTATATATTTTTTAAATTTAAGTTTTGCGTATTTTGTTACACATCAAAATTTACTAGAAAATGTGGTAAAATTTTCTATCTGAAGAAGAAATTTTATTTTATTTTCGTGAAAATCTGTGTTTTACTCAGTAATATTAAGCGAAGCTTCAGGGTTGTCATCTGGTTACCGTTACTGCACGGTAATTTTTAACATTTAATTCTCTCCGTGTACGTAAAATTCTTCTTTACTATCATGCGCAGCTTGTTCCTCCGCTCTGCTAATTCGCAAATCGTCAACTGTGTGCGCCCATTCATGAGAACCCGGCCCTGTACTTGATCTGCATATCTTGCATAAAGGCCAACAAAGCAAAACAGCCTTCATTAAATGTACATGCTGCTACATGAGCTGCAATTTCCACAATGGTTGAGGTATCACTCATTGATATTGGAGATATTTTCCAAATAAGCTGGTTGAGACTCTCATTGTTGTTTTGAGTAAATCCTCCAAGACATCGCTGCAAAAGTGCGTCCTTGCTTAAATCCTCATAAATCGGTCTGGCGCAACGGACGCTCAAATGCTCATAACTTCGTTAATTTTGCTCCGATCGACTTGAAATTTTGACACAATATTCTTGAGATGTTATACATTCATTTAAATTTTTTTTTTTTAAATGCACAAAAAAAAATTAACTTTACCCCGCCCTTAACCCTTCACAGTAGAAGAGCCTCTTAAGTATCGAAATGCATGTTTCTAATATGATCAGGAGCTAGTTCTCTTGAATTTGCGATTAGCTCAACCAGATCATTTTTCAGCCAATTTCGAATACAGTTCCCTGAGGTAATAAAACCTGCAATTTGTTTTCTTCAAAATCACGAACATTGGTTGGTTTTAGATCCTTCCTTTGGGAATTCGACGTCGACTGTGAAAATTTCAATCTAGTCCAGTCATTGTATACATTTGAAAATGCAAATGAACTGAGAAGGCTGATTTTTGGATATTGTGTAGGGGGGGGGGGGGCTTAGAGAAGCTCAACTTGAAATTTTCGATCAAGATTTACTATGAGCTTTCGCCGCCATCTTGAAAAAGGGATAAATTTTGTTTTTTTTTTGCGATCACTCGGCTCTTCGCCATGCTACGAAAATTGCGATCATATACTATTTTGTTGCTTTTTTACGCTCTACAATTTAGGTCATATGAATTTTTCACCTACCGTTGATCGTTGTTGAGATATCGAACGAGATAGTAAAAAATTAAGATATTGAAACTTGTTTTTTGATGTTTTCTCCTTTCTCGTGATTCTCCTTTCTCGTGATCGATTGTATAGATACGCCTTGTATAGAATTCGCACAAACGGCCGAACCATTCGATTCGGCCGTTTGTGCGAAAAGTTTCGAAAATTCTTCGTGGATTTCCCTACCGGCTGCATCCTGTGTCATTGTGTAGCCGAGCGAGGCTACTCGGTCAGTCATTTCGTCCTGCGCGCGCACACACTTTTCGAACTTTCGATACCAACAAATTCCTACTCTACCAAGCGTTGAAAATAAGAAAGACGAAAAATTAGTGCATATTGGAACATGGCGCCGCGATCGTTACGCCCTGATTGCAGTAGCACAACCTTCATTCACAATGATAACGCGAACAACAAAGATTAGAAAACGTGCAACCAAAGAATCGCGATGATGAATCGCAATTCGCAATATTTGTGAGCGGTCGAAAAACGAGCCGGGTGTCGTGTGCGAGCGTGTGACAGCTGTTGATCGAAGACTCCAAACAAAGTGAGGTTAGAGAGTGACGCAAAGTGCTGCGGTTGCCGCGATATATCGCGATGGCTCTTGAATTTCTCGTTAACCGGCTACAAGCCCTTTTCGTACTGTTACTCGGTGCATTCAGACGTGCGATGTGTTGTCTGAGACGTCGAAGACGCTCGTCGTGTGACTCCATCCCACTGTCCGCTGTTGGTGTAGTACCAAATCTGGCGAATAAATCCCCGGTGAGTAACACGTAAGCAGTTCGTGACGAATCTTACGGAGGAAACAGCATACGCTCATCAATGGCACAGACTCTTGACGATTATACACCTTCGTTTCTAGTCCGTTTTTTAGAGCAGTCATTTTTTTTTTCCTTTTCTCTATCGACAATTATTTGCACCTAGGAAACGGAGCAATGGGATCAGTGGGACGAGAATCTCGTTATAGTGGTTTCCGACAAACCATCCAATCTCGTGCAAACCAAAATCGAACAGTACAGACAACAGGTGGCAAAGCCTCCCGATCCGCAAGAGGAGCAACAACTAAACTTTTTTGAGGTGAGTTATCCGTTCGTACGGTTCCTTCAATCCCATCTCTCCTAATCATCGGAACACTTGAATTCTGAGCTGATAATATTACTGCGGGATGTTGAAACTCGGGATGACGTGGAAATTTGCATTGTTCGAATACAATGATTTTTAGTATTTATTTTGTAAATTAAAGTTGTGAATCCCTAACAAGAATACGTAAACACGTACAACAGATTTTTATAGTCTGAAACGGTTGGAAGAAAAGTTTATTAATAGAAAAGAATTATCTTTCATTCCGTTACAACGATGCAAACTTCAACATCATAAATGGAGGCACAAAGATCCAATAATGTTGAAGTTCTCATTGTTGGAATGCATTTGGAATTCTTTTTAATTTTTTTTTTTCTTTATTAATATTCAAAAGCTATTCTGGCTACTTTACGTGTATTTTATGCTAATTTATCTACAATAAGGATGCTGAAAAACGTTTGAGTGATATCCGCAGTGCAAATTTGCCAAAAAAATAATTTGGTCTGTGAAAATTCTGTGTTCCAACGATGCGAACTTCAATGTTGCAAGCTGCAATGGGAATTCTTGGAATTATTGTTCCCCTATTTTATTTTTATTATTATCACGGATTCTTCTTTTGCGGATCTAGGTTGCAGAACTTGAGGATGGGATTGAAGTTTGTATCGTTAGGATTCTTTTTGATTTCTTATTTTCATCATTATCCAAAATTATATTTCGCAAATTTCTGGTAGATCGCTAAAAAAGAATCCTTAAGAAAGTTTACGTGATTTGCGTAACTCAAATCTGCCAAAGGAAATTTGGGAAATAAAAAAAAGAACATTTTCGTAGTGTTCCAAAAATGTCATGCTTGAGGAGGGTCCTGAAAAGAATTATGTATTTTCATAGCCTGAATGTATTGAAAAGCACTTGGGTACTGCAAAAAAAAAATTTCCATTGCGTTCGAACAACGCGAGACGTAAAGTAGCGCCGCTTCGAGTGTAAAAGGCTCATCCCCACTCGAGAATTCTGTTGAACGTGAAACATGGTCCTTGACTTGAAAGTAGTTTTCAGGCGACGATAGTGTGAAGAAGCTTTGCTTATACCAGTTAGGTACGGTTTAATGTTGAGTGTCGAACTTTTAATTGATTCTATTCACTGCTACGCATGAAATAATTTTTCGTGTAGATTCGCATACTTTGAAGTAGTCTTCTGAGCGGCGATTGTTCAACTTCACATGGCTGTGTTTGGTTGGAGTTTTAACCTTTTCATGATTGTATTCTGAAAATTGAAACGATCAATAAATTTCTCTTCTACCTTGTAGGGATAGTATTCTTCTGCTGTCTGGTATTTTTTATGAAGAGATATTGATGCGCGTGTTTGTAATATGAAAAGAACGGGGCATCAGTGCTTTATACAATCACTATAGACAATACGTGAAAAGTTGATGATATTAAAGTTTGTATTGAACCCAACGACAGTTTACTAGCCTGAACTTGTTTTTGGCAAATTTGGGCTACAAATTTGGGCTACAAAAACCATTCAAACATTTTTTTAGGATTCTTATCAGAAATCGACAGCCTCAATTGGCAGGATACGGTTTTGTATGACAAAAAAAATGAAGAAATAAAAATTAAAAAAGAACTTTTGTTGTGTTCCAACGATTCACGCCTCAGTGTCGTAAAAATCGCTAACTTCGATATCAAATATCTCGTGGTAGAAACGAGAAAGCTCTTTGAAATTTGACAAATAGACATTACCGTTCTTTGTACGGTGTTGAATTTTCCATTGTTTTAGCCCAACGAAAATTCTTTTGCTTATTTTTCTTAACTTTTATCGTTATCGAAAATAAGTTTCGATCGATTTAGCCAGTAAGTCTTCAATAAAAATCTTAAAAAAAACTATCGAGTAATTTCTGTATTCGTTATGAAAAATTTGTATTTGTTCCTGATTTCTATTGGTATGGAAATTAATTTCGTTACGTTCAAACCATGCAAACTTCAATGTTATTTCTTTTCATCGACTATCAATTTATTAAATTCTATCGAATGAGATGGGAGAGCTATCTCGGATGTGATCTTTTGCTATTGGCGTTGAAGTTTGCATCGTTAAAATGCAATGATAATTCTTTTTTATGTCTTCATTTCCTCATTTTTGATATATTCTGAAATATTTTTTGTAGTTTTAGAGTGAGGATCTCTAAATAACCAACATAAGAAATCGTTGACGAATTTTCTTAGCTCAGAATTGCCAAAATAAATTTGAGCAATAAAAAAACTGTAATTCCCATTGCATTCCTACGATGCAAACTTTAATCTCATCTTTTGCTGTTGGCAATAAGTTTCCCGGAGGTTCGTCCATCCAACATTAACATTCCATATATTCGCTTGAGAAAACACATCTGCACATTTTCTGCAAAAGCATACAGTTTCCATGAGCTTTCAACTGAACAAATTGCTCCTTATCAAGTCTAGGTGCATGCTCGAAGGGTTGAAAAAAAATGCAAAAAAAAATACTTTCTGATGTATTCTCCAGTCTCTTATCACATAACGAAATTGTGTAAAAGAACGTGCAAACTTGTCTCGATTTGTCGTTAAGCAATAATGAAATTCCTTCAGGACATGACGCCGAAGATCACGAGACAAACGAAAATTGTTGTAAGAGATAAGACGGCGGAACAATCGAGCCGGGACCCGTCCAAATTCGCAGTCGCGACCGAGAGGGTACCGACGAACGAACTGGGAGTTTGGGAGGACAACACGACGAGCTGGGAAGAAGAAACACTCGAGGAGTTCGGCGATCCTACGGAGGCCCTCAGAGAACAAAGGAGAAGGGAGAGAGAGAGAAGACTGTTCGAGCAACAGCAAAAGAGAATGGAATACAACTTCAGGCCCCAGCCGTTGGGTGAAAAAATTGGCTCCTGATCAGAGGCTTTCATAGGGATGAACAATGTTGATCTGAATTGCGATTCAACTTCGAAGATTAAACGTCAGAAGAATGAGTCCCGGAGCTTTCGAGGATTCAGGCGGGATCAGAGCGTAAGAATTAATAAGAAGCCTGGTGGTAGGGCGCGAAAGAGCTCGGCAACCTATTGTCAACGTAACTCCAGGTGTTACGAATCGCATCCATGAGGAGAGGCGTTCATTGGTTGAAATTAAATTCGTTGTACAAAGTATGACACTACAATGAAACCGTATTTATACAAAGGGACCCTTTGAGAGTTACCAAATTTTTTTTGTTTGTTTTTTTTTCATTGGTTCGTTATTGGCGTCGAAAATAGGGCTTGTTGTCCCACTAGCAAAGCGTCGACCATTACGCATCATGTGCCCTCGATACAAATAAAGAATGTTTTCTTTTGTTATATCATCCAAATTTTATTCTATACAAATACAATAAAATGGGAAAAAAGTAAGAATTTGATTTTTTTAGTGACGGTTGGAAATTCAGTTTAGTCGAAAAAAAAAAACATTTTTTCGGCTGAAATGCCCCGGGTAGCTCACTCTTAGAGTGATTACACATTTCGTGACGGCATTTCGAAAACGAAACGGTCAATAATTTTCCTTCTGATCTCATCTGGATAATAATCCTCTGCTGTCTGGTATTATTTTATAAAACGGTGAGAAGTCGCTAATTTTATATCAAATATCTCGTGTAAGAAAGGGTAAAGCTCCTTGAAACTTCACATTTAGACATCACAGTTCTTCTGAGCTACTAGAAATTTTAACAAATTCTGTCGAAAGCGGCGTTTGCGCGAGATCTACCACGAATCAACTTTCACTGAACTCGTTGCATCAACTGGCAACTTTCATTTGGAATATTAAAACTGACGGCTGTCTACTCCGTATAATATTCGGTCGAAAGTGTCTGAAAAGTCATCCTTTTAGACTGACACGCAAAAACTCTGTAACAAAGGTTTTGCTTTAACGTAACACGTGTAAAATATTCTTTTCTTCGTAAGATATTAAAGAAAAGTATCTTCTTTCACTTCTCCTGTAGTTAACAAGGAAACAACTTTATTTCAAATTTGCTTGGTATTTTTAATTGTTAACTGCATTCTCCGTAATTCAAATAATAGAATCTAAGGGGCGGACTTAAGAAATGATTCCAATTATTACGTCTATATTTTTTAATTATCGTGTTCGTAGAATACAACAGGAGCGGTACTGTTTTCACTCACAAGGGGACCTTGCCAAGCACGCAATCGATTTCGGGACCTCCTTTCAGGGTAGTGTAGGGTTCGGTCCCAAGTGTCACCCCTTGCCACCGTTTACCCTGGTGGGCCCTCGTTTTCGCGAAATCGACCAAACAAAATTTGTGTGACGATTTTTCAACCTCGAAAATAACAAGAATTTTCGAAGCGGCGCGATAGCCTAGCGGTTAACCCCTTCGAATGGTACGCCGAAGTTTTGGGTTCGAGTCCTGCTACCGCTATTTTTTTTAAGGCCAAGTGTCACACCGACCGAGCGGCCATGAGTGCGAGAGAGACAGCTGAGTGCAGATTCCCAATGATTTCTGTAACGGTTGATTTTTGAGAAAAAAGAAAAGAAACACGTTCCGCTCTGTTGAACGACGAACAACGGCTTTCTCTCCTTTTGCCCGAAATAGGTTCCGTCTGGGAGAAAACTTGGCAGTAGAATTTTTACCGACTGGACATGTGACACATGACCTTAAAATTTTTCTAACGTGCGCGCGTTATCCACGAAAATCCATTTGGCGGTTGATTCGAAGAGGAGTTTAGACAGACATGCGCGCAGATGGCGCTGAGGATCCTTCCGATGATTTTTCGCACGCGGGCGCGCACACTCGTTCGCGAGAGGGAGACAAAAAGCAATATGGCATTGTGCGGAAATATCAGACGCAGTCGCGCGCGATTGCTGCCACAAAATGGCGGAGGTTGAGGAACGAGCCAAAGAGAATTCTCCAGCCGGAGCTAAGGACGCAATGGTTAAGCAGGAAAAGCGTGATAATACGTTGTCGAACGGTGGAAAAGGCTCCGGGGACGATGTCGACAGTCTCGAGGAGTTGCCCCTTGACATCGGTGAACACTATCTCGTCCGAAGATCGGACGACTCCTGGCGTAAGTATAGGCGAACGGTCGTCTCACTTTTTCGCTCTTCAATTCGCGTCCGGAAATTGCGGCGACGCGGGACTCGGCTATTTCCGTGAACCAATCGGGCCCCATCGGCGATCAAAGACTCGCACATCTCGACTCGTGCACGAAATTCAAATTATCGTTATCTTATCCATATGACTCACGACCTGTTGTTCGGGCATGTTACTATTTTTTAGTTTATTCTTTCATCTCTGTTTTCATTTTCTCTGAACTACATTAAGAAGCAAGAAGCAACTTGTTGCTCTTTCGTACAAAAAATGTCCGCGGCCTTCGAATACGCTTATTGCCTATACACGTAGCCTTATTTTGGTTATTGCGGTTGATGATTCATCAGGCATATCTGGTTGAAATTAACAACATCGAGGATTATGTTTCACCAAAAGTTTATTGAAAATATTTGAAAATTCGTTCGACGTTGCTGTATATACGTCGAACTACGTTATTTTTTAACCTCTAACTCGACGATTTTCGAACGGGAAGAAATTCCATCGTGGAATTATAAAAAGTAAAGTCAGAATACTGTGTGTGTGTTTGTGAAAAAGTGAGGTTAGCTCCATGCATATTGTCAGATACTTGGATCCTCTGTGGTTCGGAATTCCTCGACGATTCGAAGTTTATTTGAAAAGGATTTTACTTTTTATTTTAAGGGCATGTACGAGGTCAACATAACCTCACAAATTTTCCAACCCAGTTTTCTCATAAATGGTTAAGGTTTTTGAGGAAAAACAAAGCATCCGGCTCTGGAAAATATCCCGACAGATCTTGTTCTTTTGCCCTAAAAATTATTCATCTTTGAGAAATCTTGGTTGGAAAATTTTAGCTAGCCCTCTCGCACTCATATGTCACATGGTACACGTTCTTCGCCTTAAGGACATGTACGAGGCCATCATAACCTCACGAATTTTTGACCGAAGTATTCTCATAGTTGCAGCATGCTCTGCAGAATTCACAGATGCAGAGCTTGACAAACTTATTTTGCATCTGAATATTATTCATCTCTGAGAAATCTCTGTTCAAATCCTTCAGCTATATTGTACATATTAGTCACGCGGTAAAGCTTCTACTTTGCCTTATCTATATATCTGCCATAGTTCCCGCACATGGCTTATTAAAACTTACAGTAGCTGCAATGACTAATCGAAATTTGAAGGAACTTCGTCCTTTCTCACTCGAGATATTCGATATCAAAATTACAAACTTCTCACTTAGCGTCTATAGTGACTGTATCAAATGCGGACGCTAGCCCGCATGTTTTGCTCGACTCCTTCTGCTCACAGAGCTCTTGTTTTCCTTCCATTCGACCTGTTTCTTTCATATCCTTTGCACCAAGTTTTCAAATTGAGATAGCCCACAAATGATTAAGGAAATGAACAGAAAAAATCTTACGGCCAAGTATTCTCCTAGACGAATCACATTGTGGACAAACGAAGGATAAGACATTCTTTTTTTAACAGAGCAAAAGATGCTTCTTTTTTCCGAATCAGCAGTCTTGCCAAATACTGGGAATCTACAAATCAGCAGTCTCTCTTGTACTTATGCCTGCTCGGTCGGTGTGACACTGTACCTTAAGGGGTTACGTGGGTTTCGAAGCCAAAAAAACACAAATTTTCTCTATTTTTTTTAAATATATAAATTATTTTATTCAAAATGTTAAACATATAAAAGAGCCACATTTGAACAATATTTAAAAAAAATTTCATCCAAAAATTTGGGAAATTCCGCCAGTGGGACCTGGTTTCCAAAGACCCCTAAAAAAAAAGTGTCCTGGTAGTCAGGATAACTCATGATAGTCTTATCTGAAATTAAAAAACCAATTTTTTCTGTTAGTAGATAAGTATAGCTCGTGATTGTACAAAGGATTTCGTTCAATCACGAGCTATACTCAAATTGAAATTTGAATTTTTGACAGAATTGAATGCAAAATAGTTCAATTTTTGGTTCAATTTCCATTACATATAGCCTTGTAAAATTGATTTTAATTGAAAAAAAAACTTTGTTCAATCACTAATCAATGCTATTTTGAAGAAATATGCAAAATTTCAATAAGTTCGGTGCAATAGTTTTTGAGAAATCGTGTCCACCGACTTCAAAAATAGTATTTTGAGAAAAATGCGTATACCTGCGTCGCTCCTGGCTGGTCTTTTCCAACAGGGGGAATTCCCAAATGCTCTCTCGACTAGACTTTTACTCAGATTGACTTAAAACTTTGGGAGAATATTCTATACATATTGTACTATTAGATAATAAAATGTAAAAAAAATTGATTTTTTTTAAATTTCCAAACCCACGTAACCCCTTAAGGTATTCCATTCGCGAAGGGCTCTGTTCTGTAGGTACATAAGCCAGGGCCCTGTAGAATCAGAAGATTACAGTGGTGCTTGATGAAAATAAGTTCCAATCAATTATTATACCCAATGATGAACTGGAATCAAAAATTTTGCATAAATTTAGTGAAGTAGCGGTTACAAATTTTTTTCTGCTGATTACATCTTTCTAAGTTTTATCATTAATATTTTCTTTAAACATTTGGTCACCGCTGGTTCTTATTGTCGTTACAGAATCTTCAGAATTTTTACATGCTTAGAGCAGTTTATATCAGACATCTAAAGTTATTTAGTACAGTCGAACCTCGATATAACGAATCTCTAAGGAAGAGCAAAAAAATTTGTTATATCGAGTTTTCGTTATATCGAGGTCATGTTCCGAAAAATTTGTTATATTGAGGTTTTAATAAAAAGAACAAATAAAAATTGTTCTAATATAAGCCTTTCTTTCGTAGAAAAAAAATATATTAGTTATATATATATATAGGGATATTTTTTAAAGAAAAAAAGGTTTGAATCAGAGCAATTTTTACAAGCAATGAGCAATTAGAACATAATGTATATAACATATTATTTTTTAAAGCGGAGTATTTAAAAATTGAACAAATATTTTCTTTACTTTTAAAAGTTTGCAAGTCTAGAGAGCTTTCGTCGAAGCAGAAAGGAACGAAAAGAGAGGAGTTCGTTTACCGAACGCTTCGTTATACAGAGGTTTTGTTCACAAAAATTCCTTCTATAGTGCTTAAAGGACCTGAAAAAAATTTGTTATATCTATAGGTTTTCTTCTTTGTATCAAGTTTTCGGGTGCCTATCGGAAGGGAATGGACAAATGTTTGTGATATTGAGAATTTCGTTATATCGAGGTTCGACTGTATATAAAGATGAAGTAGAAACGTGGCCAGCATATCATCCCCATAAAGTGTTGCATAAATTAGACGATATTTAAAGTCGTAATTTTTTGTTAAAAGTTCGGTAACTTAGCTTGAAATTTTACCAGTATACCGGCATGTATTTTTACTTAATTGTAGATGAAAATCAGTTAATTGTTAAATTTTCGGGTTCGTGGAAGGAATACCTTAAAATGTGCCCACATATATTGCATCGTTTGATTATATGTCTTTATTTCAACCACGGCTACGCAAGATGAAATATAAATAATACATACGTATGTATGATATTGCAAAGAAATAGATTTCGCCGGTGGGGCTATTTTTCCTTGCTAAGTTTTGTTCGATGAATAACTTAAATATACAAAACTGAGATGTAGATGGTAGCCCTGTTCTTTCAATATTACGACTAAAAGCAATTTTTTCATAAAAAAAATTGCAAACAGCAAAGGACTATTTTCCAGACGAGGCGAAAAAAGAAAATTATTGATCATTTCGTTTTCGATAGACAGTGAGAAAAAGAATTGAATTCGAACGAACGCTTACCGCATACACATTTCTTTCACGTGTGAGCGAGATCCAAGCATAGACTTCATTAAAAGTTCAACGCTCGAAGCTCAAATGTCCATATATCCTACCGTGCATTAAGAAGACTTTTTTACACTGTTATGGCACAAGACCCACCATAAACGTGTTGCGCAACTGAACTATTACGATCACTGCTAAACTTGAAAGTAACGAAACAATGAGGTAGCAAGTGACGATATGTTTATCCAACACTATTACGAACTTCAATAAATCGTGGACTCTTTGCCAAGATACCAAGCTTCTTACTTATTGTTTTTTCAATTTAATATATTTTTCCATGTGCAATTTTCACCGTATTGGTACATAACTGGCTCTTTCTCCAGATCCTGCTGAAATAATACAGACGCGATACAACGAGGCTGAAAGTCATTACGAGTACTATGTTCACTACGAGGGTCACAACAGAAGATTAGACGAATGGGTACCCAGAGACAGAATCATGTCCAGTAGATTCGATATGAGCGACCGTAGTTGGAAAACCAGCGAACGTCCCGCCAGTGATTTACTCGCCGATTCAACGGACAGGAAAATAACGAGAAATCAAAAGAGGAGACACGACGAAATTAATCACATACAAAAGGTATGTGATCTTACTTCGATGATACAACTTTATCAAAGATGCAATATTATCGGTAAACTCTATTCACGGACAATGTTATTGCTGCAACAACAACTCACAAAGCTGATTTACTTCAATAATATATTGATGATTAAAATAATGGTAATTCTTTAGATAAGTGACTTTTCCGAAAAATGAGCCTACATTTTTTTGCTATTTTCTCATTTATCGGGTTATAAATAATATTCAGTCGGGGGAAGCTGAAATTCATCCCCCCATAAAAAGTTATGGGGTTTTGAAGTTCGCGGAAACATGTGACAAAATAGGGCATTTTCGAATATTTCGACGCCTATACTGGGGTAGAGGGTGGATTTGTTTTTGGTTTGGGACATCCGGAAGGTGTGTCGCACATGGAGCCTGGGTCGTACACGCCGCGCGGGGGTGGAGGGGGCGGAGCCCCGCCGCAGATACCAAACAAAATTTTGAAATGTATTAGCAATTTTTAATATATTATATTATTAATAATTAAAAACGAAGCGTTCACCGTTCACACGCACGAAAAAGCGAGGAAAACATGTGTGTCGTCTTTATCGCGGCTTCCTTAAGATCGGATGGCGTACATTGCAGTTTCACATGCAAATGCGGTTTTGTTTCTTTCCGCGAATAACGTCTCAAAACTTATTTTGCTTTTTTTTTGAGTTTGTTTGTTTGGGTTTGAATTCGAAATTATTTTTAACGATTTTTTGCTCGTAAAAAAATTGTTAATGAAAAATTTCAGTTTTCCCCGACTGAATATCATCACTTATAACCCAATAAAGGAGAAAATAGCAAGAAAAATGTTAGGCCCATTTTTCGGAAAAGTCACTTCTCTAAAGAATTACCAAAATAATTATTACTGACTTGAAATTACGCCGCAGTTACACACGCTTTCATTAATAAAGAAATTCATAAAACATTTTCGTCACTTTCCTCAAAAACGACTGAACTAAGTGACTTGAAATTTTCGCAGTCGACGCCGAATTGCCTAAAGAAAGAACTATTCGTCATGACATTGACATTTAATGAGATCGAAGTTCGCATCGTTGACACACAATGAAAATGAATACTTATGACATTTTTTTAACAAATTTTTCTCTTTATTATTCCTAATTTCTTTATTATTCCTAAGACACTAATTCAGAGATCTACGATATAAACATGCAAAAAAGGATTCTGCATAATAATCGAAATAAGGATATTGAAATATAAAAAATGAACTTTCATGGCACTCCAACGACGCAAACTTCATGATTCGTATGGGTCTCTAAACTTTCAAAAGCCTTTTAGTTCCGAACGTTTTTCTGTGTTTCCAAAATTTCAAAAGCCTTTGGATAATGAGAAAAATAAAGAAATTGAAAAATGGAAGGAAGAAATTGCAACGGTTTCTTACATTGTTTCATTTCTTCATTTTTCTTATTATCCAAAGGCTCTTTTTGCAAATTACGGTCGTACATTTCTAATAAGAATAAGTAAAAACGTTTAAGGGGCTATTCTACTGTGATCTCTAAAAAGCTATTTTTTAAATATTTTTTTATGTTTAAACTGTTGCATGTATCGGTACAAACTTTTTTTTCACTTAAAGGTACATTCTTATAGAATAGAAAACATTTCTTTTGGTGCATGTAAATGTATATTTATTTAACAATTTATAATCGTGTAAAGGCATGCAAAAAAAAAGGATGTCGCTGGCGTTGATGATTTGCGCTTTCCAGGTAATCTGAAACAAAAAATTCAAAAAGATTCTTAATCTGTATGAGTGTCGCTATCGCCCGAACTAGAATTATTAAAAAATATTAATTTTTACTTCTACTTTCGCCCGAATTATGACAAAAAAAACGTGTTTTTCGAAGACTTTTGCAAAAAACGACGTCATTTTGTTATTTAGCAATATAAAATAATAATTCTAGTTCGGGCGATAGCGACACCCATACAGATTAAGAATCTTTTTAAATTTTTTGCCTTTACACGATTATCAATTATTGAATAAATATACATTCATATGTAACAACAAAAAATTGTTTTCTATTCTGTAAGAGTGTACCTTTAAGCGAAAAAAAAGTTTGTACCGATACATGCAACAATTTTCGATAAAGAATATTATTAAAAATAGCTTGTTTTTTGAGCCATCACAGTAGAATAGCCCCTTAAATGATTTTCGTAGTCTAAATCGGCCGAAAAAATATCTACCAACTAAAAAGAATTTACTTACGTTACACTCTAACGTTACAAACTTCAACGTCGTTACTCGGCCCTAATATTTGGGATTTAAAAAAGATGACAGTTTCACTTATTAAAGAGAACAGTATTCGAAACAAGTTAGAAAGCGATTTTTCGATTGAGCTAATTGTAAATCGCAGAAAAGTATGTATTCTTGACGTAAACGATGTAAAAATGGTTTTCGACGGTAGGCAGCGGCATCACGTCGCTAAAAACAAATGGAGTACTTCCTACGGCAACAGAGCCCACTGTCGAAATTTCTCAGCGTGTGCCTTTTCGTCTCAATTATCCGCTAGTAGAATCGCACGCTTGCAAATTCGTTAAAATCTAAAGTGTTTCGAAATTCGCAGACTTACGCCGAGATGGATCCAACAACTGCAGCTTTGGAGAAAGAACACGAGGCTATAACTAAAGTCAAATACATCGACAGAATACAAATAGGTAAGTACTTGTATCGTCTTCTCGTCTCCGCGTTGTGTTTCGCGAGTGAAGAAGAAATTGCACGAGTTTCAAAGTTTTCTCGTAGGAAGGTACGAAATAGATACCTGGTACTTCAGTCCGTATCCCGAGGAATATGGCAAGCAATCGAAACTGTGGATTTGCGAATATTGCTTGAAATATATGAGGCTGGAAAAAACATACAGATATCACATGGTAAGACAATCGATTATTTATTAACCTTACGTTTGCGCTGGGCCCTGAATCATTTTGAATTGCTTCGAAATTCTTTTTCAAAACCGTATTAAAATATAACTTCTTATATACAGTCTGTTTGACAAGAGTGTGTACGGCGAAACTCAAAAACTATTTTGGAGAAGACATTGAAAAAAAAAAATACCCACACTATATGGTATCAATTTTATTATTAACTAGCTTCCGCCCGCGTAGAATGTGGCCCATAGAAACTTTATTAGAAGTAGAACCCCGCATTAGGGGATTTAAGGGGCCAGTCCACTTTGGAGCCACGAAAAAAAGGCTATTTTCGCGATTTTTTTTTTGAGGATTTTATAAAAGATATGAATATAAAAGTTGATGGGCTTGATGAATAAAGTCTTGAAATACATTTTAAAAAATGTTTAATTCATTTTTATTCATTTTTAAGTACAAAAACTATAGTTTAACGTAACGCCTCAAAAATAGGTGGGCTAGGTAGCTCCATCACAACTCGGCAACGGCTTGTCTGAAACTAAAAAATCAAAGTCCATCAGATTCAGTATGATACCAGCTACAAAATGACCCTCGGATATAAAGTTTTATCAAAAAATAAAAAAATGGCAGATGAAAAACGAAAAAAGTAAAAAAAAACGCGTTTTTTCGCAGTTTTTCGCAAAAAAAAGAGTAAAAATAAAAATTTTAAAACCATCGAGGGTCATCTTGTTGCGAATCATGTTTACAATATGTGGTTCAAATTTCCAGAGAATCGGTTTATTAGTTTTAGAGATACGATGGAGCTAGATTTTGAAAACGTTGTTTCGAGAAAAACGCGTTTGAAGTTTATACTATGAAAAACTCTTACCTAAACTCAACCGGCAATTCCTGCACCGTACAAAATCCCTTCTGATTGCTCATCATCGTCGATTTCTTCAAGTCTTGCTTGCTTTCGTTTGGTTCTGGTCTCTTTTCTGATCGGCCGGCTCTGATTCATAAGTTACCGGACTAATACGAGTTGAGGAATACGTTCCCCAATTACGTCTTCTCAGGGTGGATACCCGAACCAGCGAATACAAGTCTACTTACTTGATTTTTCCTTGTAGTTCATCCTTGGAGATTCGCAACATTCGGCCACCCACACGAACGACCAACTCCTTTTTAATTGTCCTATTACAGGGGAGAGTTTATTGCACTCTCCCGATAATGCCTTACACGCAGTGTTCACAAATATGATTTTACAATAATTCCACAAGTTTCTTAGGCCTATTGACGCGAAATCCCTCGTGGTTGACTTCTCGCCTCTACGAGGGATAAAAGCGAAGTCCCTATGCCAAATCGAGCTCGTTTGATCCGTCTCACCAACGATACTCGTCGAGTTTGATTCGCGCGCAGGTTCAACGCTCACCAGGGGTTTCGCACGATTTTATTTTATTTTTTGTTTGATATTAATATTTTAGCCTAACTTAAAATAGCATGCAATACCGTACCTGAGGGGCTGCGTCAGATTGTCACGTCGAGGATGACATTTATTTGCTCTCCTGTTACAATTTATACCGAGTTTGAAGTTGATACACGCAAGGAAAGTTTTCCATACAAACTTTTACACCCCATTTCATTCCCTTAAGAGTAGATTTTCGAAAATCCCTTCTTAATGCACTTCTACACCTTCTAAGGAAATTATGTTCCAAGTTTCAAGTTTGTACACGCAAAGAATATAATTTTCGCAATGCCTGCCCCGAAAGTGCGATTTTCGATTGGTGTTTAGCGTGCGGAAAGTGGCTTATTTCTCAACGATGCTTACTTTCCCGCACTAGTGCGGGAATGTGAGACTTTCCCGCACTAGTGCGGAAAAAAATCTATTTATAGCTCACTTTACCACATTGATTCGCGAAAAAACGGTTTTTTTTCACAGTTGATAGTTTTTTGTTCTACGATTTTGGACCGATTGAACAAACTTGAATGTAGCGAAATTCATGTCATATGAAACGTCAACTTATCACAATCGTATTTTCTGACAAGGAAATGATCTGAACTGATGTGATATATTTGAATATAATTGTTATTGGTTTTGTTGAATCTCAAATCCCACTTTCGAGACAGTCATTGCAAAAAATAATGTATGGGACATGTGCGAAAAAAAACGAATTACATCGCGCGTAAGTTGCCGAATTCGCCTCGACTTATGGTGCATTTCTCACTCGTACTCGTGTGGTTACAGCACTCGCCTTCGGCTCGTGCTGCAAATCACACTCGTACTCGTGTGAAATGCACCATAAGCCTTCGGCTCATGCGGCAACTTCACGCGCGATGGAATTCGTTGTTTTCCGCACTTGTAGCATAAATTACTATTTCCGTATACACTTTTATACCTCATCTCATTCCCTTAAGAGTTGAAGTTCGAAAAATCCTTCCTTAGTTTACTTCTACACCTTCTAAGAAACATATTTGCCAAGTTTCAAGTTGATACATGCAAGGAATATCATTTCCCACGTAAGGAGTTTAATTTTCCATACAAACTTTTACACCTCATTTTACCCCCTTAAGAATTGATTTTCGAAAAATCCTTTCTTAGTTTACTTCTACACCTTCTGAAAAACATATTTGCCAAGTTTCAAGTTGATACATGCAAGGAATATCATTTCCCATTAAAACTTTTACACCTCATTTCACCGCCTTAAGAGTGAATTTTCGAAAAATCGTTTCTTAGTGCACTTCTACACCCTCTAAGGAACATATGTTCAAAGTTTCAAATTGATACACGCAAAGAATATAATTTCCCATACAAACTTTGCCGGAAAGTTTGTATGGGACCAATTTGCTCATCATCGCGAAACTTTGCCTGAGCGATGATGAGTCAGTCAGTCAGGACTTTAACTTATATATATGTGTGTGTATAGATCGATAGATAGATAAGTGATTCAGTTGCCTCCACTATCGCCTGGCATCTCCGAGGCATACTTTCTACTAAGTTTATGGCATAATCTGGTGACAAAGACCTCCATGTGAGTCGAATCTGTCGGAACAATTGCTTGATGTTCCAGTTATTTGGTATCTATTGGTGTGGGTAGACCAGGTATGATTGATGGGAAAACGTGCCGACCACGCTCGAACGACAAATGACGTTTTTTATAAAAAGCATCTTGGTGAAAGGGTCCCGCTACCTGCTCGCGTTCGAATCCACCCTCTAACGGTTTCCAGGCAAAATATAGCCGTACATGCTCGTGTCAAACAGACTACAAGCACCGAGGAAAAAAAGATCAATAACCTTCGCTGAACAATTACTGAACGGCATTTTTCGGTTTCGCAGAGTGAGTGCACACATCGGCAACCAGTGGGCAAGGAAATATATCGAAAAGGAACTTTGAGTATCTGGGAAGTGGACGGGAGAGAGCACAAAATTTATTGTCAAAACTTGTGTCTGCTAGCGAAACTCTTTCTCGATCACAAGACCCTGTATTTCGATGTCGAGCCGTTTCTCTTCTACATTTTGTGCGAAGTGGACAAGCACGGTGCCCATTTAGTGGGATATTTCTCGAAAGTACGACACTCAAACATATTCTGTTCCCGCTTCATTGTTCCGCATTCTTTACACCTATTTGTTTTTTAATCAGGAAAAAGAATCTCCAGATGGAAACAACGTCGCGTGTATTCTGACGTTACCGCCGTTTCAGCGTCAAGGATACGGAAAACTCTTGATAGCTTTCAGCTACGAACTCAGTCGAATAGAACAAACCGTTGGAAGTCCGGAAAAGCCCTTGAGCGACCTTGGAAAGTTGTCATACAGAAGTTACTGGAGTTGGATCCTCTTGGAGATACTTCGTGACTTTAGGGGAACTCTCAGCATTAAAGATCTCAGGTGAGCCCTGCATCACGCAGACTTCTCCTTCGAGCTCAAAGCTCATAATCTCATTTCGCAAACGGAATGATTGTTAACTAAAAAATGGTAGTATGATAAATCACCAAAATTGTTGTTAGGTCCACGTATTTGTTTGTCAACCGTTTTTGAGTAATCACGAAAACAACATTTTTAGAGTATTTTGTCATTTTTAATTGGGGGGGGGGGGGGTGGTACTATTGGAGTTGAGGGATGATTTTATACCCAATCGACGCATATTTTGGAGGGCTACAACTTTTTCATTTGAATGGAGTTCGGAAAAATTCCTGAAAGAGGTATTACCAAAAAACTGATTTTTTGTACGTTCCCGCCACTTTTTAAAACCAAAAATAAAGAGATACGAGTTTGGCGGCATGGACAAGAATGTAGCTGAGGGTTCAAGCTACAAATTGTTCCACTGCGGCGAATTCGTACGATCAATAGTTTTCCCAGAATCTCATTTTGAATGTTCAACCCCCTAGAGGGGTTGGAAAAAGCAAAATTCAAGGGTGGTCTATAAAAACAAAAACGAAGAGAAAATTATTCTCTAAATTTCGTACAGTTAAACCGTACCCGAAAAATCGATTGTTTTTGAGTTATTCAATAGTCATTTTTTTTTATATATCAACAATTTTTTTGGGGGTAAGAGTATTATCTGAGAGGGGTGATCAAAAACTCGATCGACGCGTTTTTTCAAGGGCTACAACGTTCCCACTTGAACAAAAATTGTACAAATTTTTCATAAAGAGTTATTGAATAAAAACTGATTTTTCAAAATTTCATCTCACTTTTTCACCCCCAAAATGAACTTCCACGACTTCGGCGCTGTAGACAAAAATTAAGCCCGAATTTTTCTGAACATTTTGTCTCACGGCGCCGACCTTGTAAAAGTTGTAGTTTGACATCAATCCACCCCCAACCCCCACTTCATTCCCTAAAAAAACATACACCCCAATCTTTAAGCAAATTTGGATTTAGCCCCCGTGGCACCTACAGAATCACCTGTCAAAAAACTGGCCTTCTAATTTTTTCCGATTACGGGGTATTTCGGCGACAGCACGACTGTACTATATGTAGGTTTTAAACATCCGCCGATTTTGACATGCCCGTCAAAATCCACATCTTCGAGTATTATTAATGAACGATGTAGAGAAACCACTTGGTTATTTAACACGATATTCCTAACACTATAATCACGGTTTGCTCGGTCTTTTAATCTAAATCTCAATATCACTTTTTCGCTACAGCCATATAACTAGTGTTTACGGGATGTCATGTGTATTACTAAATGGATAAAGGTTCAAGTTAAACATTAATCATTTTCAATACTATTTTGTGAAAACGATTGATTTTTGGACAGTCAATGCATGCGAAATTGATCTGTCGGCGATATAAATTTCAATCGTCTAAAAGCATTTCGGTTTTGGTGTCGAAACTCCTTACGGTAGTAGTCTCGCCATAGTCACGTTGAAAAGTTTATTCTCCGCTCAATCGATGAAAACTTCGAAATATTGCGAAATATCCTTATAATGTAGGTTGTACATCTTATCGGGATGTAAAAACTTATAAAGTAATGACGAAAACGCCTAATATAATATTTACCTAACCCTCACTTTTGTATCAGACTATCTATTCCGGCTACTAATATGTAGATACTCTGCGCATACGAATATGCACACACTACTGTAATCTAGTTCTAGTCTGATCCCGTCGCTTCGTGTCGCTAGACATTGCTTAATTTAAATCGCTATGTCTCTGAAACTAGACGGTCAAAATTGATGATTTTTTTACCCACTTCGTCATATGTTCCTCTGTAATTAAGATTTCTTTTTTAATCTGTAGAAAAGTTTCGTAGTTATTCCGTGAAATGTAAAAATTTTCACTGCTCCCCGTAAGAACACGTGCAAAACCATGAAATCTTCGATTGCCAATATCTCGAAAACGGAACGGTGAATCCTTTTGAAATTTTTCAGGTAATCATTTAAGAGTGTCCTGAATGAGAACTCAAAATTAAGAAAAAAAAATCTATAGAAAAATACCTTAGCGAGACTACTACCTTAATATGAAGCAGTAATTGGAGCCGTAGTTAAATAACACATTCATTTTATCAGTACGATCAGCTGAAAATTACATTCTTGAGGGCATGTACAAGATCACCATAACCTCACAAATTTTCGAACCCAGTTTTCTCATAGATAACTGATTTTTTTTCCAATGTAAACAAGCACCAGGCTCTGTAGAATTCACTGACGCAGAGTTCGACGATTTTATTGTGCCCTAAATATGATTCATCTTTAAGAAATCTCGATTAAAGAATGTCAGCTATCTCTCTCGTTCTTATATGTCACATGGTACACGTTCTACTTCGGCTTAAGGTGATGCAAAAGGTTCCCTACTCCTCCCTGACGACCCTCTTCACGTTCAAATAGCTCTGCGGTTTGCCGCTGGATGTGATGACCCATCCCTGCTTGCTAATTAGAAATGCCACAAAATCACTGTCTTTTTCCGAATCGCTTGCCGCACCCCTATGCGGCTATCTTCTAACCAATCTCGGCTGCCTGTTTCTGCAATTTTTGTACGATCATCTACGATCGCAGTTCCCAACTGCGCTTCGCGAGGGATTGACAAATTACAATGCGAATGTGTCATTATAGATGGTTGTTATTCGCTGCAGGTAATGAAACTGTTGTAAAGGGTGTCTCAAAATGACCTGACATTTAAATTTATTAATAAAACGTATTATTTACTTGAAAAGTACGAATACTTTTATTTTCATATAAGGTACAAACATGGATGTTATGTGTGGAACACAATATCCGATAAATCGTCGCCTCATCCCTGTTTGCAAACGTTCACTCTTTTGACGACATTTTCAATAACATTTTGGCATAATTACGGACTAATTTCATTAATGGTGCGTCCAATTGCTTCCTTGAGCTCGGGAATGGTCTGTGGATCATTGGCATACACTTTTCCTTCCAAAAAATCCGAAAGAAAAAAGTCCAATGGCGCCAAATCGCACGATCTTGGTTGCCAATTCACATCGCCGTCGCGCGAGATAACATGACCATGAAACTTCGTCTGCAATAACTGCATTGTTTCAAAGTGAATTATCACAATTTTTATGAGTTGCTCGATCGTGCAATTGTCGATGACTAAACCTCAATATTTCCTGATGCCAGTTGTCAAACATTAGTACTCTATGTTCGCCACAAAAAAAAAATGGCGCGCATTAAAAAATGTTAGGTCATTTTGAGACACCCTTTAATCGATAGAAATTGGGAATTTAATGAATTTTCGTTTCTTTTATGGTGCATGTTGACTGGCAATACAATTTATTTGCTTCAATATTCTGTGCGTACAGTTGAGTTCTAAATACCCACGGCTATACGGCGTTCCTCTCCGCATGAAGGAACACCGATCGCGAATATTCAACGTCACCTTTATCAAAAGCCCCTTTGACGAAAGATCTTCCAACCTTTGGGGGTCCGTTTGGACACTACTTGAAAACCATAGCTTGAAATGCACGTTTTCTTTCATTGAACAATTTAACACTCGACCAACTAACATTTTCCAACGAGGAGTCCTTTGCAGTAGAAAAAAAAACATAATTGCGGAAGTTTCGGAGAAAGCAATAATAGAAAAATCCTTAACAATTGCAGTCAAATGACGAGCATCTCGCAGACGGATATAATATCGACGCTGCAGAGCATGAACATGGTAAAATATTGGAAAGGACAACACGTCATATGCGTCACACCGAAGCTCGTGGACGAGCACATAAAGAGTAATCAATTCAAGAGGCCACGTCTGACCGTCGATAGTACAGCTTTGCGTTGGGGTGCACCACCCCGAAAGAACGTTAAGCTCGGGAAAAAGTGAAGCCGTATGTCCAGATTTTCTCGGCGTTTCAAACGAGATTTTAAGGAAAACGGAAATTGAATAAAACACCAATCGGAAAATGACGACTTAACGGAGACGAGAGCGACGCTTGCGATCAAATTTTTCGTGTGTTCAAAAAAATTCTGGTGAAAAGGACACAAGTAAGACGTGGCAAAAAAAAATAAGAACGCCGTGCAGTATTAGTTTGTGTACAATTCTCATGTAAATTCTCGTGTAAATTCGTAAATAAAGCGTGTATTTTGATACGAAAAGAATCGTTTCGTTGAAACGTTAGTGGCCAACAGTTTTCAAAGTAATATCGCAATAACGTTACAATTTCGAACCAGATGCTGCGTGAGCCGATTTCGCCAGACTAACGGCAAATTTTGCGGTTCCTGGCGCGGTGCATACCCCGTAACCGCCGTGGCCGTAGTTGTGAACAATCTGAAAGAAAATTTTTTGGAATAAATCATCTAGTCAGAATTGGAATTTAATACGAAGAGCATTTATTCAACACATGACGGGTTGTACTAGTATATTCGAGGACGGTCTATTCTACCCGCTTTGCGCGTCTCCTGCTCACGCGTCTCTCATTCCCCTTTCATCCAGGCCCGTTTCTGAGGTTGTAATGAGGTTGTGTTTAGCCAAAATATGTACGTTTATCCAAAAATTTGTACGTTCCTTTCCTTGTTAGCTTCTAATCTTCAGATAATGCGCCTAGCAGGCGACGCTAGGTGCCCCCACCGTTCTCGCTGTCTCAAACTTTGTTTCCCCTCCCTCTACCCGCTACAGCGCTGTCACGTCGAAGCCTTGTGCCCCCAGGTCCCAAGCAATTTGAGAGCTTTTCGTTATATTTATTAGCTATGACTCATGACAAACGTGGTCAATCGGGCCCATTTTTTGCGACACCTCTGTTATTGATGTATCTATACCTCATCAAATTTTCAATAAGTCACCACTTTTTTAACTAACTGATATTAGATTGTTTCTTGCGTCATAAAAGTATTTACTACAAGACCCTATATAGTTCGGAGATATCTTTACGATTTTTTATCTCGATAAGTAGGTGGTCAATCTTGAAATTTTGCAGGTGCAAGTGAAATACCTTCCCACAAGTGCTTTTAAAAATTCAAGGTTTTCCCACTTTTGAAGTTAAAGTTAAAGTTTTAGCAGAACCTCCTAAACCGACCATGAATTGGTGAAAGCTTTTGACATTTGACTCGAGACGTTGGAAAATTAATTCTCACGGATGATGATGGATATAAGACGTCATTGATCTTATATGACGTCATATAAGATGTCATATAAGATCAATGAAACATGGTGTTGAAGTTCGCATCGTTGGGTTGCAACGAAAATTCATATTCATGCTTTTATTATTATATCAAATATTTTTTGCAAATTACGATCGCAGACCTACGAATTAGCATATTAGTAAATGGTTAAGGGATCTTTGTAGCCGCAATCAACAAAAAGAAATTCAAGCAAGCCACAAAGTTATTATCATTGCAATCTAACGATACAAACTTCCATCTCACAATGAAATGATGAAAAAGCACATTGATATCGTACAGTTTTGCCAATTCGTGTTGAAAGAACGGATTGAACATTTCCACATCGGAAGTTTGACACATACCGTAGAGCTCGAGGTCCCTTTTGTGACCCTCTCGGCCTCGACCCTGACGTTGTTCTCCCGATGTGGTCGCAGTCCTGTCGCGTGCTCGAGAACGTTAGCCCTGTTGATCGAGGGCAAAAGCTTGGCGCATCTGTCGTAAATCGCGGCGGCCTCATACGAGCAAATTTTCGTACTCTCCGAGCCGTAGTTTCGGGTTCCACCGAGTGTCACAGTACCGTCCAGTCCCGGTATAATATAAGTGTCCAGCTCTCCGTAAAATGCGGCTTTTATCCAAGGTGCCTGAATCTACAGAGAGACGAAAGAGAGAGATAGAGAGAAAATACCGAATTTTATTTTCATAACTTTTAAGCGTTTCATCTTTGGGTGAAGTTCCAAGCAACATTGTCAAGAAAACAATCGAGAACTCCGATTTCATCCAATCATCAGGAAATCAGGAGAATTAAATACTAAAAAAAACTGCTAATGATAGTGATGATCATGGTCGTAATGATAATATAATTGTAGCGTCAGCAAGAAATCTTAACCTTTGTAACTTGACCTCGTATCGGTACGAGACGTTTGTCGTTGCAAATATCTCTCGAACCGAGGCCTGTGCAGTTCATAATTAAATTGTAATCGTCGATCAGCTGCTCGAGAGAGTTTAATTTTTCCTCGACCAATTTAACGCGACTCTCTTGAAGCCTCGGAAAAAAAGAAAAATCACACATTAATGAAATGATTTTATTTTTTTCAGTCGTCGATCGTTGACATAACCGGACATTTTTGGACGATATCGTTGTAAACTTTTAAGGGAGTATTATTGTCTAGAGCGCTGTTTTAAAGGTAATTTTTAGGATGGAATAACTGTTAAACTGATCCTCCAAGAATATGTACAAATTAATTTAACAAACAATGTATTATGTACTTTTTACGTTAGTTTACAACGATACACGGAAAACGCCCTCATACGAGGACCAGTGTTGTGGACGTAGCATCAATATAGAAAAAAAACAAACATATTCTTAATCCGTATATGAGTGTCGCGATGTGTGGTATCGGATTATGAACAAAAAATCACAAAATGGCGGCATACTAAACTTTGATTATCGATTTTTCGTTTTTTTTCTGACCATTCTACGAGTTATAGAAAAATAAATAAAAATTATTTCGACTCAATTCTGCCACAAACGTTGGAAAATAGTCTACTTAAGGTGTATGCCAAATCTGAGCTCAATCGGCTAATTGGTTATCGAGATATCGTGGTTGCCGATTTGAGGAACATACTTTCGAGAAAAACGCGTTTAAAATTTGCTGTGTCTCGACCGCGCTCTCCGAGCGTACTCCTTGCAATTTCTACAACTCGGCTAATTTTATGAGTATCATTAAGGAGGTTGGAGCGTTACCCACAATCCAAGATTTGAATATATATATACAGGGTGATTCATAATAACCTGTACACCCGGAACTGGCGGGTTCAGACGGGTCCCCCGAGTCTAACTGTCAAGGCTTTTTTTTTTCCTTCCAATAGTTTTCAAATGGGAGCGATTAGAATTTTGGCGTTCGAAGGATTGTTGTAGTCTGCCCTTAACGACGACGCCACTCGAGCGCTGAGCCTGAGTGCGAGAAACGTAGCAGACTACGAGCAAAGTAGATAGGCGTCTGTCTCGCTTGCCCGGTGAATTTGACGTTTCGTGTATCGTCTGCTATTTTTTTCTGTCATCGTAGGTACGCAAGTTCAGAGAGCGAGTTGAGCGGTACGAAATCGAGCGGCTGAGCGTGCTTTGTTTTTCCGGATGTCTTCAATTCCTATTTGTCGCAATTTCATTCGCTTTGATTCAATTAGCGTCTGTTATCGAGTCTATCTCTCATTAATCAAAATCTATCTCCTCTCTCATCCTTTTTTATTTTTGCGCAATTTTGGCCTTGACAAAAGGTACGCAATCTACCCGGAAGTAAGATAAAATCGGAGACGGACTCGGTCCCGGTATATCCGGAATGTTCGGGTAACGACTCAAGAACCACTCCGTGCCTCGATTTTATCTTTTTTCGTCAACATCGCGCGTATCACCATTCTCGCAGCACCATTAGACTTCCTGACGCAGTCTTACCGGAAGTAAGATAAAATCGGACACGGACTCGGTCCAGATATATTCGGAATGTTCGAGTGATGACTCAAGAACCACTCCGAGCCTCGATTTTATCTTTTTTCCCTCAACGATGCCCTATTAACATTCTCGCAGCACCGTCAGACTTCCTGACGCAGTCTAACCGGAAGTAAGATAAAATCGGAGACGGACTCGGTCCAGATAAATCCGTAATGTTCAAGTGATGACTCAAGAACCACTCCGAGCCTCGATTTTATCTTTTTTCCCTCAACGATGCCCTATTAACGTTCTCGCAGCACCGTCAGACGCTAATTAAATCAAAGCGAATGAAATTCCGACACATAGGAATTGAAGACATCCGGAAAAACAAAGCACGCTCAGCCGCTCGATTTCGTGCCGCTCAACTCGCTCTCTGAACTTGCGTACCTACGATAACAGAAAAAAATAGCAGACGATACACGAAACGTCAAATTCACCGGGCAAGCGAGACAGACGCCTATCTACTTTGCTCGTAGTCTGCTACGTTTCTCGCACTCAGACTCAGCGCTCGAGTGGCGTCGTCGTTAAGGGCAGACTACAACAATCCTTCGAACGCCAAAATTCTAATCGCTCCCATTTGAAAACTATTGGAAGGAAAAAAAAAAAGCCTTGACAGTTAGACTCGGGGGACCCGTCTGAACCCGCCAGTTCCGGGTGTACAGGTTATTATGAATCACCCTGTATATATATATACAGGGTGAGGCACATAAAGTGTTACAGAGCAATAGCACTCAAACTATTGATCATATCCAAAAATGTTTCAGACATCACTTCGAGCATCTTCTGTAGGTAGACCCAAACCAAGGTTAGTGGATCCTTTGAAAGTGATTATTCCGATATTTTTCGATTTTTCGACTACTTTCATACTTTGCGTGACTACAATGACCTTGTGTTGTAGGTCGCTGAATTCGTCTTAAAATCGGTAATAATGTCATCGAAAAAAAAAATACATGGTTCCATTTAAAAAAGTGGCGTTGACCTTGACGTAGCTTCAGCGGCTCCACCGATAAAAAAATAGGGTGGTCCAGTATGACGGCCTTCTCGAACACTGAAACGTTTGTCTAAAACATTTTTGGATATGATCAATAGTTTGAGTGCTATTGCTCTGTAACACTTTATGTGCCTCCCCCTGTATATATACAGGGTGGTCCAATAACTATTAGCACCTTGGATATCTTCGAAACTATAAGGTTCACAGAAATATTTGCTGAATTGAAATTGCACAGTACGAAAGGCATCCGATAGCGATAATAGTTTTCTTGCAGGTGGAGGTACTTCGGACATTTGAAGGTCAACTCCGTTTTTTTTAATGGATCGTTATGTTTTTTTTCTGTATCATGAAAGAGGAGTTTAAAACGAGTTCAACGACCTATAACATAAGGTCATTGAATGTCATAGAAAGTACAGAAAGGCGATAGTACTTACAGTTTCGGTAGTAAATAAAACGACTACGTTTATAGTAAGATAAACGCCTTTCTGTACTTTCTATGACCTTCAATGACCTTATGTTATAGGTCGTTGAACTCGTTTTAAGCTCCTCTTTCATGATACAGAAAAAAAACATACCGATCCATTTAAACAAATGGAGTTGACCTTTAAAAATCCGAAGTACCTCCACCTGTAAAACACTATTATCGCTATCGGATGGCCCCTTTCATACTGTGCAATTTCATTTCAGCAAATATTTCTGTGAACCTTATAGTTTCGAAGATATCCAAGGTGCTAATAGTTATTGGACCACCCTGTGTATATATATATATATATATATATATATATATATATATATATATATATATATATATATATGTCATTGTCCTGACTACTGAGTATTGACGAATTAAAAAAAAAATTCACCACGAAACACCAGAGCTAAAAAATAGTTTAATGCATGTAATTTACCTCAGTGAGATGGGCAAGAAGTTTACGCTACGGTTAATGTAATTTTTTGCCTATTTAGCACCAAAATAAACAATTTTTTAACAACGTATTAATATTAACTAAACCTTTATGAACATTTAGAGAAAAAACCCATCTTGCACATCGAAAACCATAAATATTCAATATTGAACCATCAAGGTTTGATAAAAGATTACGAATCTTTTTAATCTTCTAATATTTTTAATCTTCTTAATCTTTGTAATCTAATAAAATATTACGAGTCTTTCATAAGAATCGTCCATAATGTTGTACTTTTTCCAGGTGGTAGTAACACAGCACTTTTTTTTGCACGTAATAAAAGTATAAAAATGCATTATTTTACCTCTTAATTACTTTCTCATTTCTTATGCCTTAATTCCAATGTATACCCTCGCAGGTTTTTACGTATTGCCCTTACCTATCACTCCCTACCTGCAGTTCGCTAATCTAACCTAACTTCCGTTGCGTCCACCGCCGTCTTAAGCTACAGTATACCGCATTTGCCAAAGGTACGGGGAAACTGTGGAAAATCCGTACCGGTATAAACGACCCCTTTATTTTTCTCATTCTCTGGTGCACAAATTTTTACTCAAGTATCTATACCAATGTATCAGAAGTATTGGCCTTCCGCTGACTGGATGATGCGCCAGTCGGTGCACGGCTAAGCGGTCACCGCTTCGAGTATTGGCCGTGCGCAACGCTGTTTAACTCGAAGTATTACCGGAGCCGAACCCTGACTGCACATCTACCAGTGTAGGCCCCCTTTAATTATATATTTTACGAAAACTCAGCATCTACAGAATAAATATATATCTCGTATGTAATTGTTTTTAAGTTTATTGGGAAAAAAAACTTATACACCGGCAATTGACTCAACTGGACCGCTCCAAACTCCTTGAATAATTTTCACAGGAGTATTCAGAAAGGTCTGTAGAATAAAATAAATTTTTATTCTACAGTAGTTCTATAGAATAAACTTTAATTCAATTTCTATACAATGAATTTTTTAAAAATTTATAATAAAATTTCTATTCAAGGAACAATAAAATTTCTATTCAATAAATAAAAAAAAAGACGTATTCAGGAAGGTCTGTAAT
This sequence comes from Ophion ventricosus, assembly GCA_963932345.1. Lineage (NCBI taxonomy): Eukaryota > Metazoa > Arthropoda > Insecta > Hymenoptera > Ichneumonidae > Ophion > Ophion ventricosus. The sequence continues at coordinate 14,171,454 of OZ010715.1, read as the reverse complement.
AATAAAATAAAATTTGAAAAACGATTTTTTTTTAATTTCCAGACAACAATACTTCCTTAATATTGATGAATGAATGGCATGCATATGAAAAAAAATTTTATTTCTAACTAACTTGCTTCTAGCCCACGGCAAATAATATTTGCACTGAGTAACTAAGGTCGTGAAATAAGCGCCGTATTTCCAGTCGCCACCCACGATATTAAATTCCATGTCGTCCACGAGTCTGTAAACCGGCACGAGTCCTTCCAGCCAGGCGTTCTGTATGAGCGTTAATTAGCGCGTGTAAACAGACCCTACGACACTCACTTAATGTTATCGTATGACAAAAAAAAAATGAGGCATAAATGAACTCAGCGAACCCTGACTGCTTGTGGTCGGGAATTGGCGAACATGTAGCACGATATGCTCGCGATACCAGCCCTCGCAGATTCTCTAGACTTTCGTATTTCGTCGTAGTAATGCCACGAATCGTTTATCCATGCTCTATACGCGCGACAAATAACATTTGTTATTCCATTCGAATGATTCACCTGAATTTTAAATACTCTCGATTTATTTTGTCAATTTTTTATTTCTCCGACGCAAACTGAACGGACTGCCGGAACATCTTTCTCAAAGATGCTGCCTGCGAGCCTCTTAAAATGAAGAATGCAGATTGTAATTGTTACAAGTCTATTGCATAACGTAACGTTATGATAATTTTATATTTATTAGATACGAAATTATCAATAATGTAGATTTCGTTTCTTCATTTCGAGGACTTTCGTTAATAGATTCTATTTTTGTTTTGTTTTCGAGACAAAGAAAAGAAAACCTGGTGATCTTCTCAGAAGGTCCGGAGTACGAACTGCCGACTCTGAATACCCCAGCGGCCACGTGGCTCGTAGTGTCATCGAAACTTGCGGCGTAAATAGTAATATCGGAATTTCTCAATTCTTCCTTCAATTGCAGTGCCGTTGTCAGGCCCACTACACCACCCCCGACTATCGCGACCTTCATTTTTTTTTTTTCTATTGTTATTCCCGAACTGGACGTGTCAAGACGGAAAGCGTCAAATTATTAATTTGATATGCGTTTTCCGCGGACAGCACGATTTTATCAACGGGTGAATAATGCGACTGGCAAACGCTACGCGAAGTGATGGAAGTCGGGATAAAAATGGTCGAGAGTCAAGAAATGATAAGATATAAAATATTTCCGCGGAACCCGTGCACAGAGGCGAAATTGACAATTTGTATGGTCGGTATAGATATTATCATTAATTTACTTTTACATTATACATGTGTGTATAATTGTTCAGCGCATGCGCCTTTTCTACCTTTCGGCTAACCTACTCGTTACGTTCCGGCAGAGCATGCGCAGCTATTTGCAGTCAAGTGCATATAAATAAGAGAATGTGCGCCAGTTACCAATTGCTGTGTGACAAAAATGTGCTGGTGGTTCTAGCAACAAGGGAAATATAAAAAATGTACTTTTGGTATAACAATAAAATTTTGTATGATCGGATACTTACAGTCTGTTTGACAAGAGCGTGTACGGCGAAACTCAAAAACTATTCGGGTAAAGGCATTAAAAAAATATATACTCACACTACATGATATAAGCCGTAATGCTTTATTGTTAACTAGTTTTTACCCGCGATTTTGTCTGCGTGGATCTCGCAATTTGTGTTAGAATACCCCTTAATGGATTATTTTTTTTAAAGGCTGTCATACGTCATTCAGAATTAAGTAAAATATGTGATATCGTATTAGATTCTATTCGATTTTGATTATATTTTAGTCGTTCGTATTCTGTGAGAATTAAAATTTCATCATTAGATTTTTTTAAATATTATAATTAGAAAAATATTAGACGTTAGATTTCATCAAATTTAAATTATATTTCATCCGTCGTATTCTATAACAATTTGAATTTGATCATTACATTAGAGTTGACACGAATGTTATAATTAGAAAAATATTAGATATATTTATATTAGATTTGACATTATATTATCATCTGTTTCAATTAAATTAGATTTGTTTGTATCCTATAATAAGAATTATATAAGACTGATAATTTCATAATTGAATTAGATTCGAGTTGAATATTAGAATTAGAGAAATATGAGATGTATTTTTCACAGCCTATGTGTTATTCGCAGTAACTCTCTACATATGTAACAAATTTCATAAAAATCGGTTCAGCCGTTTAGGCGTAATAGTGGAAAAACAGCGGGCATACAGATTAGAAAAATATTAGATAGTAGAATTAGAATGAAAAGTATCTTATGTGTCATCAGCTATCTACATTCTGAATTTCATTGATTATATAATAATTTTTATTTCATAATTAGATTAGATTTGAGTATATAATATTTTTGCAGTGTTCCAACGTATACTCTTTTATGAGTTTTTAGGTATTACCCTTCCCAATTGAATCCCTTTTCCTATCACTCCCTACTCGCACTTCGCTAATCTAACCTAACTTCCGTTGCGTCCACAGCCGTCTTAAGCTACACTATACCGCATTTGCCGAGGGTACGGGGAAACTGTGGAAAACCCGTACCGGTATAGACGGCCCTGTATTTTCTGATTCCTTGGCATACCAGACCTTTTTGCTCAAGATATGTACACCAAGGCCTCAGAAAAACGGCCTCCCGCTCACTCGTCGATGCGCCAGCCAGAGCACGGCTAAGCGGTCACCGCACCAAGTATTGACCTCGTTCGAGGCTGCTTGACATCAGTGATCGCCCGAGCCGCACCGCGACCGCCCAACCACCAGCGTCGGTGAGTATATAATATTATAATTAGAAAAATATTAGATATTAGAATAAAAAGTATCCTATGTCTTAACTCAGGCCATGAGCTATCCACATGGTAAATTTCATTAAAATCGATTAAGCCGTTTTGATTTGATTGAGTAACAAACAGACAGACAGAAAGTCAGATTTATAATATTAGACGAAGTAAAAAGGTTCTGAGCGTTTTTTCGCTTTATTTCGACGATGTAATTAACATAGTTAGGATTATCCGATTTAGATCAAATATGCGCCGTTTTGTTCGATAACTTTTGTCCATTTTGAAGGCAATTTCATAATTCCGCGATTGAAGAAGTCCTCGTCCCTATTGGTAAAAAACTTGACCAGCTCATTTTCACAAGCGTCTCTTGAGGCCAGTTTTGTACCATCAAGAAAATTTTGCAATAGCTTGAAAAGGTGATAATCGCTTGGTGCCAGGTCTAGACTCTACGGCGGGTCCGATAGAACCTCCCATCCAAGCTCTCGGAGCTTCTGGCACGTCGTTAAAGATGGGTGGGGCCTGGCGTTGTCTTAATGGAACACAACACCCTTCCTATTGGCCAATTCTGGCCGCTTCTGGTCGATCGCCTGCTTCAATCTGGTCAGTTGTTGACAGTAGAGATCCGAATTGAGTGTTTGGCCCGATGGGAGCAGCTCATAGTGGATGATTCCCTTCCAATCCCACCAAATACACAGCAAAACCTTCTTGGCCGTTAATCCGGGCTTGGTAATCGTTTGGGTCGGCTCACCACGATTGGACCACGATCTTTTTCGGTTGTTGTTCTCGTATGTGACCCATTTTTCATCGCCAGTCACCATCCGCTTCAAAAATGGGTCGATTTCGTTACGTTTCAGCAAAGAATCACAGGCATCAATTCGGTCCAAAAGGTTCTTTTGCGTCAATTCGTGTGGCACCCATACATCGAGCTTCTTCTTAAGACCAGCCTTATGCAAATGGTTCCAAACGGTTTTCTGGCTAATCTTCAGTTCCTGGGCAATGGAATAAGTGCTCACAAGCCGGTCCGACTCGACGATTTCCATGATTTTATCGACATTTTCGACGATTGGCCTACCAGAGCGTGCCTCATCTTCGATGTCCATATTACCAAAACGGAATCGTTGGAACCACCGCTTTGCTGTTGCATTCGATACGGTATTGGGTCCATACACAGCACAAATTTTTTTGGCCGCCTGCTCCGCCCTTTCACCTTGGTCTTAGTGGTACTGAAGAATGTATCGAATTTTCTTTTTTTTTACCTCCATTTTGGAACGCTGTAACACACAAGTGGCTTCACCAAATACAAAACTTTCAAAGAACTTTTTTTGAAGCGTAATGTCACCTTTAAATCGCCGTATAGTATGACCCGACGCGATGTATACATCATGAGATATAGCTCACTAAAGACATCTAGCGGAAAACGCTCAGAACTTTTTACTTCACCCAATATTAGTTAGAATAAGTGGTCTACTTATCCTAACTCGCCTCCACTATTAATAATCAACTGGCATCTCCGAGGCATACTTTTCACTAATTTTATGGCATAATCTGGTGACAAAGACCTCCATATGAGTCAAATCTGTCGGAATAATTGCTTGACGTTCCTGATCTTTGGTGTCTATTGGTGTGGGTAGACCAGGTATGATTGATGAGAGAACGAGTCCAAAAAGAAGCTTCGTACGAAAAAATTACGTAGTCCCAATCGCGGTTCAAACTTTTTTTCGCTCTTGTTCAAGTGATCCTTTTTTCGACGTACTTTTCAGACAATAGGGGTTTGGCTGTGACCATGCTTGGACGACAACTGACGCTTTCTATACAAAGCATCTTGGTGGAAGGGTACCGCTACCCGCTCGCGTTCAAATCTACCTAACGGTTTCCAGGAAAAAATGTAGCCGTACACGCATTCGTTATTAACAAATGGATAAACATATAAAATTTATCCGACCATACGATAGAAAATATTATAAACTATGCTATGTCCAAATTTGAAGCGAATCGGATGAATAGATTTTGAGATCCAACTTACCCCGTTTGATGAAGGACAGTTTGAGTAAAACGCAAAAGAAAAAACGGCGAATCGCAGCGAAGCTGTAGCGGAGTGAGAAATCTTTACAAAAATCGTCATAACCCGGTCAATTTTTGGAACTTTTTCAAAAACTTTGTTGGAAATTAGAGTTAACCTTCTAAGCTATAAAACTATGCAGAAAAGAATCGTATCTTTGAGATTTCAAGCGTATGCAGACCCGTTGATGTTTTAGCAAATAATATGTCTTAAGGGGAGATCCCTCTAGGACTTTAAGCAGCCGAAAATAAGCGAATTTCAAAGATCTTTTTGTGTTGAATAATAAAAAATTTTCCACGTATTATTACATATTTTAATTAAAAAAAAATAAACTTTTTTTGTATTTAAAAATGGCAGCTGTACGACACGCTTCAGAGGCGGTTGCCTCCTGAGTTATTCCACGCCGTACAACCTAGCGTCTGGAGTATTGATGTAAAACATCAAAAAAAATTTCAGACCTACACGCTCTATGTGAACCTAACAAATCTGAAGAAAAGTGAAAATTCGAAAAATGGTACGTGTTTGAAAATAGTAATTTATGCTACAAGTGCGGGAAACAACGAATTCCATGGCGCGTGAAGTTGCCGCATGAGCCGAAGGCTTATGGTGCATTTCACACGAGTACGAGTGAGAAATGCACCATAAGTCGAGGCGAATTCGACAACTTACGCGCGATGTAATTCGTTTTTTTTCGCACATGTCCCATACATTATTTTTTGCAATGACTGTCTCGAAAGTGGGATTTGAGATTCAACAAAACCAATAACAATTATATTCAAATATATCAGATCAGTTCAGATAATTTCCTTGTCAGAAAATACGACTGTGATAAGTTGACGTTTCATATCACATGAATTTTGCTACATTCAAGTGTGTTCAATCGGTTCAAAATCGTAGAACAAAAAACTATCAACCGCGAAAAAAAACCGTTTTTTTTCGTGAATCAGTGCGGTAAAGTGAGCTATAAATGGATTTTTTCCGCACTAGTGCGGGAAAGTAAGCATCGTTGAAAAATAAGCCACTTACCGCACGCTAAACACCAATCGAAAATCGCACTTTCGGGGCAGGCATTGCAAAAAATATATTTTTCATGAAATTTCCATTATAGCATTTGTTAATGAAAAAGTAGCTTTTTAAAATAATTTTCAAGGAACTGTAATTTCACATAGACGGTAATTATGTTGTCTAAAAGTATGCAATATGTCAAAATGACCGATCAAATAGGTTTTGACTTATTTTGTACAAGATTCCCGAAAAAGTAGTTTTCAGGAAAACGCGTTAAAACTTTCCAGACGCAAACATTTTGTAACTAAATGACCTACCGATTTTTGTGCGATTCCGGGGCCATAGGTTAATCCCTCAGCTTCCTCGTGGAGTTCGTTTTCGGCCATAAGCACTTCTTTACGTTATGAAGGGATATCCTCCCTTCAATTCATTGTACGAACATTCAGTGGTTTACATGAAAGCTTGTTGAAATCTCCGCTGAACCCTCTACAAAATACACCCCTTCGTGCAAACAATACCCGAACTGAAAATGTGTGACTTGATCTACAAATTATGATTCTTTCGACTGATTTTATTGAGTCCATGCATAATTCCGTAGCGAAATCCCGACAGATGTCCTTCGCAGTTGTTTCTCCGCTCGCACATGCGTCAATCATGTGAAGTGTCGTACATTAAGTGAAAGCTGAAACTCGTGACGACATTTAAAAAAAGTATTCATCGAGATCTGTAACGTATAGGCAGTTTAATTATATTTTGAACATGGAAGGAAAAAACATGTATTTTCGATACATTTCGCTTTTTTATTTCGGAAGAGGCAAAAAGGCGTCGCAAAGTTACATAAAAATATGCGCCTTCTGCGGAGAGAATGCCGTAAGCGAAAGTGTTGGTCGGAAGTGGTTTGCGAAATTTCGTTGTGGAGATTTAGTCTCCAAGGTGCTCCTCGCTCCGGTCGTCCAGTGAATACTGATGTCGATAAAACCAAGGCTTTGATCGACTTCTACCGGCATTTGACAACTACAGAGATCAGACATAATCTCATCATTGACCAATCAATAGTTTCGAAACATTTTCGGAAGCTTGAGATGGTAAACAAGCTTAATGTTTGGGTGCCGCACGACTTGAGCGAAAAGAATTTAATGGACCGAATTTCAGTTTGCGATTTGTTGCTCAAACGCCATCAAAACGAACCATTTTTAATGCGAATGATTACCGGCGATGAAAAGTGGGTTGTCTACAACAATGTCAGTTAAAAAAGATCATGGTCGAAGTACAGCGAGACTGTTTAGGCGGTCGTAAAGGCTGGATCACGTACGAAGAAGGTCAGACTCTGTATCTGGTGGGATTGGAAAGCAATCGTCTGTCATGAGGTGCTGCCACCCAACAAAACGATTGATTTGACCAAGTACTGCTCACAACTGGCTAAATTAAAGCGAGCAGTCGATGAGAAGCGGCCCGAATTGGCGAACAGAAAGGGCGTACGGTTCCATCAAGACAACGCTACCAGATGTACAAGTATAAAATGCGGATTAAAAAAAAAAAACGTGAAATTCGGAAGAATTATAAAAAGTGCTTTATTCAAAGTATGCTCCATCGCTTGTTATACATTTTTCCCATCTTTCGGGCAATTTGTGAATACCACGCCAGTAAAAATCTTCCCCTTTTGCTGTGAACCATTCATCGAGCCATTTTTTCACATCTTCGTACGAACCAAAGCACTGCTCAGCAAGTGCGTGACCCATCGATGCAAACAAGTGGTAATCGGAAGGAGCCAAGTCTGGTGAGTAAGCCGCATGGGGTAGAACTTCCCAGCTGAGTGCTTCCAACGTGTCGCGAACCGGTTTTGCCGTATGTGATGGAGCATTGTCATGAAGAAAAATGACTTTATGTTGCCTCTTTCGGTATTCTGGCCTTTTTTCAAGCAGCGAACGGTTCAAATCGGTCAATTGTTGTTGGCAACGTTTAGTATTAACCGTTTCCCCAGGTTTTAACAGCTCATAATAGACCACGCCCCTCTGGTCCCACCAAACACAGAGCATCGTCTTTCTGCCAAAGCGATTCGGTCTTGCGGTCGATGCGGATGGTGCGCCTGGGTCTACTCATGATTTTTTGCGCTTGGGATTCTCAAAATAAATCCACTTTTCATCCCCTGTAACTATACGATGCAAAAACGACTTCCTTTTGTACCGAGCGAGCAAAATGTCACATGTGTTTTTGCGCTTTTCCATTTGCCTGTCGTTCAACCCATGTGGTACCGATCTACCGATCTTCTGAATCTTTCCCATCTCTCGTAGCCGATTGGAAACAGCTTGTTGACTAACGCCCAATTGCTCGGCGAGTTGTTTTTGTGTTTGCGAATCATCTTCGTCCAACAATGCTTGCAATTCCACATCTTCGTATTTTTTTGGCGGTTTTCCATGTTCCTTGTCTGCAACATCGAAGTCACGACTTTTGAAACGCCAAAACCATCGTTTACACGTATCTTGCGATGGAGCATGTTCACCATAAGCTTCTCGAAGTAATCGGTATGATTCAGCAGCAGTTTTCTTCAAATAAAAACAAAAAATTAATGCTGTCCGCGAATGCTCTTTGTTCGGTATAAATTTCGACATATTGAACACAACAACACAACACTATGCACACACTTTTCCAATTTATCACTCGTGCGCGTCTGACACTTGTTGAAAACACAACAAAATGGCGCAGTGTCAAATCTTTATAGCACAAACTACATTAGTGCACCATCTGTTGTCTGAAATCTGCATTTCATACTAGTAGACCGCACGTGTCTCTGATGACCCGGCAAAATTTATTGCAGCTTGGATGGGACGTTTTGGTTCAAACTATCACTTGTTCCGTGCGCTACAGAACAGTTTGAATAATAAAAGCTTCAGTTCCCTCGACGTCCTCAGAAACTACTTGGATTACTTCTTTGCTCAAAAATCTCAGGACTTCTATCAAAGAGGGATAATAAAGCTCGTAGACAGATGGCGGAAAGTCATTGAACAGAATGGAACATATTTAGTTGATTAAAATCGCCTTTTTGGTGAACATTTTGCGTTTGAAATTTACTCGATTTTCGCTATGCCACCATGCATGGACCCAATAGGGGCGATTGGGGTACAATGTGTCACGGGGCACTGTGAGCTAGATGCTATTTCTCGGAGGTTTACAGCTCGTAAATTCCGAATTTTTTTGTGCTGAACCGCGATTTTTATTCGATTTCGTCAGGCCTAAAACAAAGTCGATAGCAGCTCAAAAAGAATTACTGAAAATTAAAAATTGATTTGAGGCTTGGAAAAATAATATTTCGCTCACCGGGTAAATGTAAAATTTAACGTAACGTTCTGTAGCGGCTCGAATTTTCGGTCCTACTCGATAGTTTTATTATTTATGATGCACTCAGTGACTTGTGTTTCCATTCGTAGTTTAATTAATAGTAATTTTCATCAATAATCAAATATTTTACTAGTAGGGTACAATGTGTCAACGAGATGTCGGGCACAATGAGCCGACTCCCAATGAGAAAACAAAGAAGTGACGACGCTCTGAAGAAGCGCAATGTGTCACGGGCCGCTGTCAACGACATGCAATTTCTTGGAGGTTTGTAGCTCGCAATTTCAGACTTTGTTTTTGCGTTTAACCGTGATTTATATTAAGTTTCGGCTGGCCAAAAGAAAAGCAACACGGAGCACTGATCAAGCGTCGGAAGATATCAAAGACAAGCCAAAGGAATTGGAATTATTGGACCAAAGATTGCCAAGCCAAAAGAAAGATCAGTAAAAAATAAGACGTTCCTGTGATATTACTGATTTTATACTGATAATCATATACTGATTTTGTTTGGGTTCGTACTGTTATGTGTGAAAATCTGTGATATATAAGGTGTAGTAAAAAGGAATCCATTATTTTTGCATGAAATTGAAAGCTTTATTTAGCATAGTTAGAATGATCCGATTTAGGTCTAATATGTACCGTTTTGATCGATAACTTGTTGCCACTTTGAAGGTAATTTCATTATGCCTTTCTTATAGAAACCCTCGTCCCTATGGGCAAAAAATTGGGACAGTCGATTTTCACAAGCTTCTCTTGAGGCGAATTTTTCACCAGCCAAATCTTTCGCCATAGACAGGAACAGGTGGTAATCACTTGGTGCCAGATCCGGACGATAAGGTGGATGCATAAGAACCTCCCAACCAAACTCCCGGAGCTTCTGGCGAGTCACTATCGATGTGTGTGGCCTGGCGTTGTCCTGATGGAACACAATTCCTCTCCTATTGGCCAAAGCTGGCCGCTTCTGGGCGATTGCTTCCTTCAGACGGTCCAATTGTTGACAGTACAGGTTCGAATTAAGAGTTTGGCCGTAGGGGAGCAGCTCATAGTAGATGATTCCCTGCCAATTCCACCAAACACACAGTAAAATCTTCCTGACCGTCAATCCTGGCTTGGCCACCGTTTGCGCCGGCTCACCGCGATTCGACCACGACCGTTTTCGCTTGACGTTGTCGTAAGTGACCCACTTTTCATCACCGGTCACCATCCGCTTCAGAAATGGGTCGATTTTGTTGCGATTCAGCAGCGATTCGCAGATGGAAATTCGGTCCATGAGGTTTTTTTTGCGTTAACTCGTGTGGCACCCATACATCGAGCTTCTTTTTGTATCCAGCCTTATTGAATTGCTTCCAAACGGTTTTTTGTGCAATGTTTAGCTCCTGGGTAATCGAAACAGTGCTTACATGACGGTCGGACTCGCAGATTTCCATTATTTTATCGACATTTTCGACAATTGGCCTTCCAGAGCGTGGTGCATCTTTGACATAAAAATTACCGGAACGGAATCGACGAAACCAAAATTGCGCGTGATTGGCTGTTACAGTATCAGGACCATAAACACTATTCACATTTTCAGCCGCCTGGCTTGCGTTTTCGCCTTTATCGAAAAAAAAACTGTAAAATATGGTGTATTTTGACTTTGCTGGTGGCCATCTTTGACGCGCGCTCAAAAAATATTGAGTCAAGCAATCACAAAACTGTCTGAAATGTTTATTTTAGTACGAAATCTTATCTTTCTAACGCCATCTAGCGTAATCCGATCGCACTTATACAACGCGAGATACAGATTACTAAAGCCATCTATTGCAAAAATAATGGATTTCTTTTTACTACACCTAATATGTTAGGAAAATATAAGAGGTCCAACCGCCTCATTGTACCCTACGTTTCGCAGTACTGGACACACTGGACCTCCCTATATGACACATTGTACCCCACCCATAGGGTACAATGAGCCAATCCCAGTATTTTTAATCTTTTTGCAAAAAATATGGTAGCTTCATTGTATGCCCAAAGGCCTATAAAATCGATTATGACCTTTTTTATCTAATCAGACTATTTCGATTAGTGTAAAAATTCGTTAGAAAAAAGTGACACACTGTGCCCCACCTACCCCTACTTCACATCTAGGGTAAATATTTCCGAATTTTACACTTTCGCTACTTACACCAGGAATCTTCGATACACCTTTAAGATAAACTAGCGTGCATTTAATTATAATTCCACGACCGCTCTAATGTATAATTTATTAACGAAATTCGATCCAAAATGATGACAATAATACGTTGAAAGTTTTTAGTACGTTGAGGTCTTCCTTCGAGATTACCGCGCTGAAAGAATGTCTTTATAATTGCTTCAGAAATTCTACGTTCATTATCAGTCGTCTCTCGTAATTTTGAGGTATGCGGCAGATGACGGTGTGAATGAGATACAGTCTATTTGACAAAAGCGTGTACGGCTACATTTTTTTCTGGAAGCCGATAGAGGATAGATTCGAACGCGAGTAGGTAGCGTGAGCCTTCCACCAAGATGCTTTGTATAGAAAGCGTCAGTTTTCGTCCGATCGTGGTCGCAGACGAACCGCTATTGTCCGAAGAACACGTCGTCAAGGACTCACTCAGACGAAAGAAAGTTTTGACCGCGATTGCAACGTAATTTCTGCGAACGAAGCTTCTTTTTGGGCACGTCCTCCCATCAATAATATCTGGCGTTCCCACGCCAATAGACACCAAATATCTGAAACGCGAGCAATTATTCCGACAGATTCAACTCATATGAAGGTCTTTGTCACCAGATTGTGCCGTAGAATTAGTGGAAAGTATGCCTCGGAGAAGCTAGGCGATTATTAATAGTGGATGCGGCTGGACCACTCAAAAATAAAGCATCACGGGTTATATCATGTAGTATGTGTGTATTTTTTTTCAATTCCTTCTACCAAATAGTTTTAGAGTTTCGCCGTACACACTCTTGTTAGACTGTAGCAATAGTGGCGCTTGTGACAGGCTGCGAGAAACAGACATTCTTATAATAAATTTGTAATTAATATTTCGTTGAGAAAAATATGATTTCGTAAATATGTCTATATATCGGTATATTGACATATACTATAGGTATGTAGAATATATTTATTTTGAATTACGGATAATTATATAATAAATACGTGTGTGCCTCGAGGAATAAGCAAGCACATTACCGTACAATGTGTGTTGATTTTGGTTTCGGCACATAGCTCTATATACGTGAAGAGTCAGTGTCGTCGACGTATCGTGGGGTCAATCTTGATCCACGTACCGAATCTCTTTCTACTGCTATACGTTCCAAACGATTCTTACAGCGTACATCCGCTATTCCTTTCCAACTTACGATCGTAAATGTTTTTTTTTCTATATTATTATTTTTTTTTTATCGATACATTATTGTAATGGTTCTTGAGTTTGTGGCGCCTGACTCTTTTCTAATTTTATCTCTCTTCCTTATTTCATTGCGGCCTCGAAAAGCTCAGCGTGAGAGCACTCTCGAGGCAGTGAGCGTATGGAATATCGTGGATGATCCTTGGAAAAAAAGGATCTTCGAAACTTTTTTCATCATTAATATTATTAATATTATCATTATTATTTATCATAATTATTAATATTAATATTATCATCATTATTGTTAATATTAATATTATCATTATTATTTACGTAAAAGATGTATCATCGAGGCGAGACCGAGAAGAAAATATGTCGTTAAAAAAATCGGACTTATTTTACGAATTTTTGGTTATAGTAATTTTCCAATGTCATTTCAAAATGGCGACGAGAACTGAGACTCGACAAAATGGCTGCGATGCGTAAGTTCTTTTTAACCATCTTGCAACGTAACTCGCGATCTTAAATCTTCGGAGGACTGTAATATTTATTCTAATATAAATTCAGGAGGCATTCGTTAATTATTACACGATTTTTCGAATACAGTCGTATGGTGAATCATTTACAACGATAGTTTCAAGATTTTTGCCCAAAAGTAAAATGAACAAATGTCTATTTTACTTTTACCATAGAACAAAAAATGGTCAGTCCGTCAATAACACTGTGGTTGGATTATCGGGTACAAATAAGCGGCACATATTTTACCGATGTACTTCAGAGTTTCGGAGAACGTATCAACGATGCTTAAGAAATCCGTATATAAGATTTCGTATGGTAATTCGTGGAGCTATCGAGCTTTGATTTAAGGAATTGGATCTCGAGTATGAGTATAGAATTTTGATTTAACGAATTGGATCTGGAGTATAAGTATAGAACTTTGATTTAACGAATTGGACAAGGCGTTTTGAAAAAGAAGAGTGATTTAGGTTATGCCTTCCCAGTTACCAATTTCCAAAAGGTTCTCGAGAACTTGTCTAAATCGGTACCATATGTTCGCTTGGAAGTTATCTATAAGTTTTCATGCGTCCGAAAGTTGTATTTTCGGACGGTTGTCAACTTGACGGTAACCTCCGGGTGGACATTTGGTACCTATTTTTGGACAACTTTTTAAAAGTTGCTACTTGGGTTTTTGGGATTTTTAACGAATATACGTTCCTTTTCTGATTCGGCAATTTCGTTCTTCCAAGTTCATCAATGGTCGCTTCCGCAGACATTATGTGTGCTCGCAATGCCGGTTTTCCAAGCTCATGTTCAGGCTCTGTTAGCCACCTATCGAACATCAAATTTACGCAACGTACTCGCCAATACTAAAGGTTGATTATTTTTTGCGTAAGACACGATGATTGAACTCGGTTTCGTGTCAGGATTACCTCAATGACAGGCGCATATGGTAAACGTTAATTTGTAACGGCCATTTTTGTCGGTCTGCAGCGCCGCAGTGGCAATAGTTCATCTTATCCACTGAAATATAGAAACACTAGGAATATAGAAACGCGCACTAGCGGACAAAATTGGTCGCCAGTCTGAGTGGCTTTGAAGCACGGTCTTACATATAGATCTGGAAACTTGTAGCGTAGGGAACGACTCAGATAATGAGGCAAAATGGTAGTTCTCGCTTCAGAAACCTGAAGCGCAGCAACCTCGGGTGGAGCCAATCAAAAGCAAATCCACCCAGCTGTGTAATGGTACAGATTTTACAAAATAAATAATATTTTTAAGAGCGATGTGAATGAAACATGATTCAGTTTTTTTTTATTACTATTCTTATGGCTAGAATCGCAATTATTTCAGATTAAACAAAAATCACAAGCTTGTTAATTAACGGCATCTATAAACATCAAGCGAGAGCTCACGATGTTTGAGACTGTAAATCTGTAACACTTGAATGCCAGGGATTGCGAGTCTCCATTTTCGACGCGGTTCTTGGTCCTGCAGAACTTTAAACACTGAACACTTTTCGCTACGGCTCTTAAAATGTTTCGTACAGTACGATGCACAACTTAGCAATTTTTTGTAATTTAATACACCGTCAAGTTTCTATAAAAGGATTCATAATTTGAGTAGGTTATCTATTGCTGTGTATCCATATCTACAAGATCCCTACGTGACGGTGCCCCCAGCGGATAGATGAGGAAGTAAGTTTGTGCCTCACTAATGGTGGATCTTTTCACCGCTCAAAAACGCCAGAGTTTCCAGACCTATAAGTAAGACCGTGCTTTGAAAGCATCCTCAGCAATCTTCGAGCATTGGGTATCTAAATGTTATCTCCATCAGCGAAGTAGCCTCAAAAAGAATATGCAAATCATTCACTGATACAGACTACGTTTTCCGAATCGATCGGGGTTCTATATACTTCAGGCGCAATGGAAAAGATGAGAAATAAACATCCGGGACTTTTGAACGCGACAACACGAGCGAAGTGTGTGCAACATCTAAGAATGGACTGAAATATTTTCATCAGAGGTGTAAAAGTGATGGAGATACCGCAAATTCTCTCCTCGTCGCATCAGTGGCTATAAATCTGCTCAAGAAGGATAGTGATACCCAAATTTTCTATTTGTGCAGCGAGCGATTGTCTGAGTGCATTTAGTTAGGGCAAACTCTCCAGTGTTACTATATTTCAATGGTTTTCTATCATTCGTGTGTTATTTCACAGAGAAAAAAAAAAGTGCACGAACGCGGCGCCCTCTCTCGTCAAAATCGGACTACAATTAATCTTATTGATCAGTCGATCTTTTCAAAAACATATATCGATGAAACGGAAATTAAACATATAGTTCCAATCAATGCGTGATCTTTACGGATCTCTCATGAATACTGCCAGCACCGGAAGGGCCTCGTTGGAAACTCGTTCGCGGGTGTGACGTCTTCGCGCACGGAAATACAATGGTCACGGTGGCGCATCATCAAGATCCCACGGCTCTAGTTGCATAATATTCGGTGCCAGATGTCGGACAGCAGTTTTTCTTTTGGTCTTCCAGCTTCCAAGTCACAGGACTGTTGGTCATCGCTGCTTGTCAAGCCCGCGCGAACCGGAGATGTGTGTGGGTGTGTGCATGCTTTTTGTATTGTTTATCATCTGATTTTTTCGTTTCTCGTCTAGTTCAGCTCTTTCACGCCTGCTTTGGATGCGGTGCCGGTGCGGGGCCCGGATCCGAACGGAAACACGAGAGCAGGAAACCCGTGTACAACAAGAACAATATTGTTATTGCGATTAACATGTACATGTAGATGTTGAGCTCCGGCTGACGGAACCTGTTCTTCCGTAGCCACTCCAAAACCTCCTCCTCCTTGCGCAAGTCCCCTTTGCATAGAAACAAAAATATTTCGGTCATTTTCGATCCCCTGTATGATGACAGCCGATTGATAGACAGTCTCTCTCTCTCTCTCTCTCTCTCTCTCTCTCTCTCTCTTGAATGAATATTTTTATTGACGTTGTACAATGGACCAATCTAGGCGAAAATTGATTTTAAACTATGTAATGATTGTACCGATGTTGAAATAACTCGGTAAAGAATGGTTCAGCAATGAAAAATAAATGAAATTGCGAGGATCCGCTCTGATTACAGAAGTCTTTCATTAGATTTATTCAGAAACATTTTTAGCTCATCGGGATCGACAGAATTGGTGCAAATTTTTTCCGGCTTTTGAGCCTTAAGGCCATGTATCACACGCTTCGACCGCTTCAAAATTTTTAACCCTAATTTCGACTGAACGATACAACCGATTGAGAGGAAATTTGTTATGTAGGGTCAAAGTTCGAACATTGACAACAGTGGGTACACTGAACCTTTTCTGTTTCTCAGAAGTGGACACGTATATATGTGCGTCTCTTTCACATCAGAATCGCCCTCGGACGCCAATAGGTTTGAACCTGTCTGCTAGTCGCTCCCGCACAACTTGGTTGTGAGAAGTGATTTTATACTATTTTTGGTGTGAAAAATTGAAAAACTAGATGATTTTTGATGTTTTTTGCTTTACCTATCGCAGTTATGTTCGGAGTCATTGCTCTCCCGCAATATACAGCTATATTGTGGTATTTGAGCATTGTATTTGTTAACCTAACAAAAGTAGAAACTTGTCAGTATTCGGTTCAGAAAAAAGAGATGTTCGGTACTCAGTGGCTTGATAAAAATAACCCAAGATAATAATTAGGTAAGTAATAATATGAATATTTTCCCATTGTGATTTAGATAGGTACTGGTACTACCTCCTTAGGTAGGTACTCATTTTTTATTAATATTCAATAAATGATTGTGATTGATGTCATAATATGCTGTTTTTTTAAATTCATTTTTCAATATTTCACTGTACAATACTCCCCATTATATAGAGAAAAGCACTCCATTACCTATAAGCGTAGAGTGGATCAGGATAATTTTCTTCAAGTTTTACTTGATCCACTGTGTACACCCCCGTGTACACAGTGGATCAAATCCCATGTTTCAACAATGGCTATTATCTCAGTATCTATTGGGTTAAGCCGTTCAGCGTTTTTTAACAAAACGAAGCGATTGAACATACCTCACGTTTAGTCAAGGTTTCATTCACATCGTGTGAACGGTTAGGCAGCTATAGATCTCTGAAAAAAATGAGCCACTGATCCCACTCTGACCCTACATGCGATATTGTTACAGATAGAGGCTAATGGTCGGAATTTATCCAAATTTTGAAAAAAAAAACTTCACATATTGTATTTACCAAAAGATGTATTGAGGATTACTAACTGATGCACCGAATTCATGCACATTTCAAGCGTGTTTGGCCCTTGCCAGTGAAAAAACACACCCTTTGTGCGGTGTTTTAACTTATTTTACGAAAAAATGATTGAGAAATTGGAGTTTAGAGTTTTTTTTTTACATAAAAGTAGCAACATTGTACCAACGAAGCTCAAAGTATTATCGACAATCCTGAAAATCTAGTGCAACACTTTTCCCACCGGCGGCGAGCGCGCATGCTGAACTTGCACACATATAGACGCATCAAACACGGATTTGCAGCAACCGTCGCCTATCGGTCCTCTTCTCTCTGCTGTAGTGTGAATAGCAGACCCTTGCTGCGACGACTGGCTGTAATTTACAGCGGCTCGTAACCAAAAACTACGAATTTTGTAATATCGTCGTCACCGCATCGAAATTTCGCAGCGTGCGATACATGGCCTTAAAGAGGTTGCTCACCTATCGCGTAATGTTAAGAATTTGCTGAAATTTATTGAGGATATTTCCGAACAGGTGCTAAGTCATAATACATTAAGCATATGCGTTCCCCTCTTGCAGTCTGCCGCGCAAAAACCCTGAGTAACGTCCTTGAACAAAGGGCTATTCCAAAGGATGGAAAAATGTTAACTGACAATTGAAAAATTTTAAAGCTTTAAAACTGTTTTTTTTTGCCACGATTCGACGGTGCAGGATTATAGCCAATTGAAAATAATCAACATTTAGGCATATTTCCGTGATACTTTGATTTTAAATGCGAGTGTGTATAGCACGAGTTCCCTCGTTTCCAACAATTTCGTGATCAAGTCAGAATAGATCCTGTACTCTAGTCTCCTTGGTACTATCTTTGAAACCAAAAGATGTTCATTTTGTGCCAAATGCCGTGATCAAATAACGATAGCCATAAAAATAAGAGAGGTAAGATGGTTTTTTTTTTTCGTTTGTCATTCCATTGTTCGCTATTGATATTCGAACTCTAGAGTTCCGGGACTTCTGTTGATTCCATTGGAGTTCAATATCCGAGTTTCGAACAAAGCTTCGAACGAAGCTTCGAAAAATTTTCTTACCTCGATAAATACTGGGAAATCGTTTTCGGAAATAAACGATAGCGGGCAATTTGGTGACGCCCCATTTACGCGCGTATCGTGGATCAGCCATTTTGACAAACGTGATATCGAGATTGTCGGTCTCGCCGTCGATGTTCTCAAGATGTTGGCTGACCTCCTCGCTCTCCTTTGTGTCATGCTCGTCTGCAACGAAAAATGAATGTTTCTCAGTAACATTTTTTCCGACGATCGAGACCGCACAATTTTCAGATCAACTTTCAGATCACATCGATCCTTCGTACGCGACTTACAGAAGAAAACGGTGACAAATTCATTCTCATCGAGCAATTTGTCGAGCATCTTCTTGTTAACTTCTTCGATCTCATTTTTAATCTCGAAAACATCCTGCGACGTGAGCCATTGGAGGATCTTGTCTTCTTGCGTTAGATCGCCGTCGTATATGAGGGGAGTCTTCTTTCGGAAATACGTCAGCGAAGGTACGTTCATTATTCCGTACTTTTCGGCGTACTCGGGACTCGCAATCTTCACGAAATCGATACCAAAGAGATCCGCCTCACCGTCGATCTTTTCCAGAGCTTCCATTATCTCGTTGCAATCAGAGCAATCTTCGTCGTCTAAAATAGGTAATAGGCAAGTCGTTTTTTTTTTTTTCAATTCCAAGACATACGACAGAATTTCCCTAACTCGAAACCCACGAAAAGTGCTATATCCCGTGCAGAAATTTCTTAGGGACGCCTAAGTTCCGATCAAATCCCGATCGGGATATGATACGGATTCCCTAGAAGAGGTATCCCCATCACAATCCAGATGACGCCTACTACGTAGCACAAAGCAGAGACGTGGTGGCACGAATTTGAAATAGGTATTAACTATATTTTTCTTAGAAAATTAAATACATATTTTCTTAGTCCAGACGATCTCCATTTAATTAAAATGTTAATTACTTAGAATAGATAACCTATATCACTTTTCTCCAGGAAATATAAGTCTTTCAAGGTCTATATATTGTTTATTTCGAATTTTTTAATTAAATGTATAGAATTTTGTTCGAAATTCTGTACAGTATATGTTTTAACAGTTATAATATAGCAGCAATCTTTTCAACCTAATCATTTCCAGATCCTTGAATAAATGATTTCAGAAAACGTCCAACGTCTCCAGTTGATACGGATCGTTATCTCCTGGTAATTTTCACATTCATCCCTGGGATCCGATTTGATATCGAACTAAATATTTTTCTAGAAGTTAGGGATTCTAGCCTGGATCCTATGCAAAGTTTCTACCCGTGCAGAAATTTTTTGGGGAGCCCCCCAGATCCTATCACATCCCTATAAGGATTTGATAGGGACGCCGTACGTAGGGAGTCCATATTGGAATCCAAGTGGATGCCGTGGTTATTTACTGATTGAAGTCATTTGAGAGCTTTTATTTGAAATTCTCGATCGTAATTTGTTGGCTTTTCCGATAAAAAGTATCCTTGCGTGATACCGTTCACAAATTTGTTGGAGAGTCCCAAAACGCTCTTACATCTCTATAGGAATTTGTTAGACACACCGCACATAGCGAGTCCTCATTGGGATCTAATTGGATTCTGCACTGTTTCCCGATTAACACGGTGTTGTGAGAATTCTTACCACGTTCGAATCGAAAATATGTGAAAAGTCACGATCAAAAACTTGGCGTGTTGAAACATAACCTTCACGCTTCAATATACTTTTTTAAACGATTCATACATTTCTAACATAAGTTTTATACTTTTTCAAGATTCACTTATTTTGCATACCTATATATTTTGTTCAGGAAATTCAACGTACAGAATGCGATAAGATCCATGAAGAATCGTAATGCTGTTGAAGTTCGCATCGTTGGAATGCAATGAAAAATCTTTTTTATTATCGTTATTCCCCATTTTTATTGTTATCCAAAATCTTTTTCAATCGATTTTGGTTGTACATCTCTGAGGAACATTTTCCAAAAAGTTTGCCGTAGATTTGAAGTGTCAAAAAAATAGCCATTATTTTCGTTGCGTTTCAACGATGTAAAATTCAGTATCACGAATCGTATGGGATTCTGTTCGATAATGTGGCAATCGTGTGGGATTTAAATTAGATTCGTACATTGGATTCCAATGGGGAATCCCGATTAGAATTCAATGTACAAACGTGACGTTTTAGTATAGGAATCCGATCAGGAATTAGAGATAATTATGGGAATCCCATTGGATTCCTACGAGAATTTCTGCACGGGTGTACTTGTATTCTGACTAGAGTCCTTAATAGTTCCGGATTAGGATCCTGGCTGGTATCCGATTTGCGAGCGTTACATATCGCTCCCGGATCCAATCCGATGTCCGACTGGATTTCGATTGATAAACCAGAATCTTAGTCCGAATCGGACTGTATCCATGACAATATTTCTGCACGGGATTGTTCGTGTTATCCAAGTTTAAAGAGATTTAACCTTTTAAGGACGGGGCTGGTCGATATATCGACCAGCAGTTAGGCTTGGGACTCCAATTGAGAAATTCATCGATTTTATTGATATCTTTCATGTAAAAAAAGTCGATTTGAATGGGAATTTCCCCGTCCTTAAAAGGTTAAAGATACCGAGGATTAACACACGACAATTGTACTAAATTCCAACGCAATGTGCAATAGAAACGCATGTATGCTGACATCAATCGAATCTTCAACTTGACTGATCGAAACTAAAATAATGGGCACAGTGATCTACTAGTCTCCAAGATTGAAAATTTAAACACCTTTTCCAGTGTTTTCTATTCGAGGTATAGAGGCTCGAAAAATTGTAATTGTAGAGGTCTATGGGAAGTTTAAGGGTTTACGTGGGTTCGAAAATTTCAAAAAATCCATTTTTTTAAATTTTATTATCTTATAGTACAACATGTCTAGAATATTCTCCCAAAGTTGTAAATCAATCGGAGTAAAAGTCTATGAGAGAGAGCCTTTGGGAATTCCCCCCGTTGGGGAACACTATTTTTGAAGTTTGGTGGACTCGATTTCTCAAAAACGAATGCACCGAACTTATTGAAATTTTGCACACTTCTTCAAAATAGCATTGACTAGTGATTGAACGAAGGTTTTTTATTTTCGATTTTACAAGGCTATACGTAATGTAAATTGTACCAAAAATTGAACTATTTTGAATACAACTCTGCCAAAAATTCAAATTTCAATTTTTTTTTAATCCTTCGCTAAATCACGAGCTATACTTATCTACTAACAAAAAAAAATTTGGTTTTTTATTTTCAGATAAAGCTGTCGTGAGTTATCCTGACCACCACGAGGACACTTTTTTTTTGAGGGGTCTCCGAAAACCAGATCCCACCGGCTGAATTTCCCAAATTTTTGGATGATTTTTTTTTTAATATTGTTGAAATGTTGCTCTTTTATTTGTTTAACATTTTGAATAAAATAATTTATATATTATATATTTTTTTAAATAGAGAAAATATGTTTTTTTTGGCTTCGAAACCCACGTAACCCCTTAAAGAAAGCACATAAACACTTAGATGTATTGAAGCTTTGAAGATAGAAATTCCATTTATATGAATTCGTTTTGGATTAAAAAGTCTAATCAAAGATAGAGATCTTATAGGGCGCTTAGCCTCTTAAATACTCTGAGCTGAAACATGTAAATATTTCGCCCAACGAAGGTGTTTTTCCGTTTTGGTGGTTTTACCGTTATTGATAAAACGATAACAAATTAGAATGCATCATTTTTACAACATTGCTATTATTATTGCAGCATAAATAGGAATTTTGCAAAATTATATGTTGGAAGTGTATGAAAAATGTGGGAAGAATCCATTGTGAATTCGGGAACTTACAAAAAAAGACTGCGAGAAAAGGTGACTCTTCGAGAAGTCTCTCCAGCATTCTGTCATTGACCGATTCAATTTCATCAGCTAATTCTCGGTTGTCATCGTCGATAAGCCACTCGAGAACGGATTCTTCGTTCTGAAGATCTCCTAAAAAATAGGCAATGTCCATTCTACGTTATTCGTTCTCGCATTCAATTAATTAAATTGTGAATATTTTTTAGTCAATCGAGACCTACCCTCGAATAACAGAGGATTGCCATTTCTAAAGTAAACGAGAGCCGGAAACGTTTTTATCGAGTATCTCTTGGCTAGTTGAGGATCCTTTATCTTGACCATGTGAATTCCAAAAACATCGCACTCATCGTCGATGCTTTCGAGACCCTCAAGAAGTTCGTCGCAAATGTGGCAATTTTGTTTGTCTTGAAAAATCATCAAATTTCTTACTTCCATCGTTAAATCGCCAAGAATGTGCTCAGCCTTTAGATCATATCGATAAGTTACTACGAGTTAACTTACTGAACTTTTTACAAGTTCCCGTAGGTGTCCAAAATCATTTGGTGAATATCGAAAAATAGGTATCGTTCGATTTTGCGATATCCATTACTTTCCGTTTATTTGGAGAAGTGGGCGATTTTTATTATGCAGTATTTTGCGAAAACAGGAAGAATGCTTTATGCAAAATACTGCATTTTTACTTTTTTTTTCCGCGGCGAATTCGTTATAATTGCTATACTCTTGAAAAAATGATTTTTTACACTCGTTTATTGCTTATTCACAACCAAAGGAAGCGATTTTATCTCAAATTTACAGTCGGACAATAAGTTTTACTTCGATCGGGTTCGGAGCGGTATATTCGTGATCAGCGAACGATTTAGCATCGAATACGATCTTGTCGAACCAATGTAAGGAATTATAAAAGTGGTCCGGCTAAATTCACAGCTGTACATTCAACCGGACCGTTTTTTATTCTTCATTCGAGATTTCGTGGTCCCAAAAATCGTACGTGACTCATAAATAATATTCGATCAATATACACCACGTAAATATGATTAATTAGATAATACTAAAATCATGTTAAAAATTTTATAGATATTAATACTAAAATTTTATGGATGATATTAAATCGAGATTTTTTTTTCGTACAAATTGCAAATATGCAAAGTGGGAAAATTGTAAAATACTTACAAAAGTAAACTGCGAGGTATTGAGTATCCTCGACCGAAGATTCAAGCATAACTCGTGAAATGAGCTCGATACGATCTTCCGTTCTTTGCGTTATTAGCCATTGCAGTACTTCTTCCTCCTCGGATAATTCACCCTCGAAAATATTTGGGATCTGCCCCTCAAAATAAACGAGAACTGGGAAATCGGTTACTCCATAATCTTCGGCGATCTTGTAATCCTGGAGAAAAAAATAGTTAAATATTGTTCAACGGTTCAATTGGACACGACGATATAATGAGTATAATAAATAAATAAAAAGATATATCTTAATAGGAAATTCATTTAAGGGTGTGCGGTATATGTAGTGGCGCTCAAAACAATTTTGCTCACTGAGCATTTCGAATGTGAAAAATATAGTGGGAGGGTCAATAGAAAACAACAAAAAGAGACTACATTAGATATTCGGAACTGTTTTTTCGATAGAATTTGATTTCTCTTTTCGAATGCACAGAAGCTTAATCCTTGACAAAAATCCTTTCTGATTTTGTTAGTCATTGATTGAATATTAGTAGGAGAGATCCTACATGTGACTTGTGAATGGTCCAAATTGACGAACCGAAATTAGGAATTAGAGAAAATGTTTTTATTTCTTTCTCTAAACGATAGTAGTACTCCTAAAAAATATACCTGTAAAATTTAAAAGCAAAATTCGAAATATTTCCCTATTGAGCCCAAGGTAGCGGTGAGTTACCAATATTTTTCGTACGCTAAACTTTAAAGAATTTTTTTCTCCAAACCATCTCGGTCGAACTAGCAGAAAAAAATTAAGTGAAAACTATTTGACCGATCAACTTCGATCGAAAACTTTGTATTAGATTGTTAGTAACTGTTCTACTCGAACTAGAAAATAAATGTTTAATTTTCGTTTTCTAAGATTTTTCGTACACAATAATCAATTTTTATTCCATCATAATCGGTACTTTTTGTTCAAAGCGCCATTACTTTTGTATTTGATACTTTTTTCGACTTTTGTTCAGTTCATATAGAACAAAATATTATTCTAATTAAGGGGGGAAAACCCTTGACAATGTTAAAAAAAAATCGATTTTTTTTATTTCACATATTTCGAAAGTATAATATATTGAGAGTATATTGGAAAATCGAAAAATTCAAATATGAAATATTCACGAAGTTATAGCACATACTTGTATAGCACATTATCGTATTGAAACTTTAAACGCGATTATTTGGAAACTGCATTTTCAAAAACTGCCCATGTTATAGCTCAAAAAGTTATTGATCGTTCTGGCTGAAATTTTGGGAGGTTTCTCACTATAACATTATCGGAAAGATATACCTAAAGTTTTAAGGTTATCGCGTAAATGAATCACTTTTTTGGGGTCAAAATTGTCGAGAAAATGGTAAAAAATATGAACATTTTATTAAAAAGCCTACTTAATTTTTAATTTTATACTTTTTTAATGTTTTTATAGGTATATCCTTCCTAACAATCGAAAAATATTTTTGATTCTGTATCAGATGAATAGAAAAAATCAGACAAATAGAGCATTATAATACTGACATTTTGTTTTGTTTAAAAAATAAAAAATCTTTTTTAACACTTGAAAGTTGTAATACTATAATATTAAAATTAAAAAATGATGCGATTATTTTATTACCTTTAAAAAAAATTCATGAAAAATTACTCATTTTCGGGCGTCTAAAGGGTTTTCCCTCCTTAAACATCTGTTTGGATTTTTTGTTTTAACTGAAAAGTGCAGGCTGCCGAATTCCTGGCAATGAGACTTGGATGGATTTTGCTAGGGTTTTTGTTTGGTAAACTCAAAATTGTCAAAATGGTAGCACCTATAAACTCAAACAATCGCGCATAATTTTATTCTCAACAATAATTATATTAGATGAAGTAAAAAATTCTGAGCGTTTTTTCGCTTTATTTCGACGATGAAATTAACATAATTAGGATTATTCGATTTAGATCAAATATGCGCCGTTTTGTTCGATAACTTTTGTCTATTTTGAAGGCAATTTCATAATTCCGCGATTGAAGAAGTCCTCGTCCCTATTGGTAAAAAACTTGACCAGCTCATTTTCACAAGCCTCTCTTGAGGCCAGTTTTGTACCATCAAGAAAATTTTGCAAATGCTTGAAAAGGTAATAATCGCTTGGTGCCAGATCTGGACTATACGGCGGGTGCGATAGAACCTCCGATCCAAGCTCTCGGAGCTTCTGGCGCGTCGTTAAAGATGTGTGGCGGCCTGGCGTTGTCTTGATGGAACACAACACCCTTCCTATTGGTCAATTCTGGCCGCTTCTGGTCGATCGCCTGCTTCAATCTGGTTAGTTGTTGACAGTAGAGGTCCGAATTGAGTGTTTGGCCCGATAGGAGCAACTCATAGTGGATGATTCCCTTCCAATCCCACCAAACACACAGCAAAACCTTCTTGGCCGTTAATCCGAGCTTAGCGATCGTTTTGACCGGCTCACCGCGATTGGACCACGATCTTTTTCCGCTGTTGTTCTCGTATGTGACTCATTTTTCATCGCCAGTCACCATCCGCTTAAAAAATGGGTCGATTTCGTTACGTTTCAGCAAAGAATCGCAGGCATCAATTCGGTCCAAAAGGTTCTTTTGCGTCAATTCGTGTGGCACCCATACATCGAGCTTCTTCTTAAGACCAGCCTTATGCAAATGGTTCCAAACGGTTTTCTGGCTAATCTTCAGTTCCTGGGCAATGGAATAAGTGCTCACATGCCGGTCCGACTCGACGATATCCATAATTTTATCGACATTTTCGACGATTGGCCTACCAGAGCGTGCCTCATCTTTGACGTCCATATTACCAGAACGGAATCGTTGGAACCACCGCTTTGCTGTTGCATTCGATACTGTATTGCGTCCATATACAGCACAAATTTTTTTGGCCGCCTGCTCCGCCTTTTCACCTTGGTCGTATTGGTACTGAAGAATGTATCGAATTTTCTCTTTTTTTACCTCCATTTTGGAACGCTGTAACACACAACTGGCTTCCCCAAACACAAAACTGGCAAGTAACTTTTTTTGAAGCGTAATGTCACTTTTAAATCGCCGTATAGTATGACCCGATGCGATGTATACATCGTGAGATATGGCTCACTAAAGACATCTAGCGGAAAACGCTCAGAACTTTTTACTTCACCCAATACTTCGATAAAAAAACATTATTTCGCATACTTTAAATTACTTCAGATTTCAAACTGATCGACTTTCCTACCGTCTGGAAAACAATTCTTAAAAACGACCGACTTTTCGGCATCCTACTCTGGGTGCTCCCCTTAAACGTTTCAAAATCCGTGCACGCCTTCTGAACGTCGAAAAAAAACGCCAAATTCAATTTTTTTCTGCAACATTTCGTCGAATTGAATTTTGTCGAGGGAATCATAAATTCTAAGGGCACAACGAAAAAATGTTCACAAAACATGAACACGGGAACAAGTAAAATCGAACCTGAGTTTTAACGAACGTGATACCGTGTCGATCGCAGTCGTCGTCGATGTTCTCCAACTCCTCGAGAATACCGGCGCATTGCTCGCACTCGTCGCTGTCTGTGGAGGAGCTTGTGTATGAAATAAAGCCATGGACAGGCGCGAGAGGAAGAGGAAATAAACAAATTTTTAAAAGACAACAGTGGAGCCGGATAAATTCATGGACGATATTTAAATTGGGGAAACGAATGATAACGTAGCCAAGACAACGAAAGCGGACGCTACACTACGCTTCAACGTTTCAGTGTGTGTGTGTCACGGATTAAGAAGTATATGTGAATAAAGACAAAAAACAAACATAAGATTTTCACAGTGGTTGAAAAATTAACAGAAGAAAAAATAGTGTACTGTTCCTTTCGATTTTCTCGTCCATTATCGAGGTTAATCTCGGTGCTTAAATTAAAACATCGATCGTAATGGCTGTTCGTGGCCGATAATAAGAATCGATCGTTCATCTTTTTGCCTACTGTTTTTTTTCCTGTAAGCATATATTAATTATTGATGACGATTCGTAAGATCTCGTTCGCTGGATAGAATAGTATTTTCTATATCGATACAGATAAATACACACGCACAAATATATAAAAATATATACATATATTCCCAAACATATATATCATAAATAAATACAAATAAAAAATATAATAAATATAAATATATATCTTCCAAGTATATGATAAATATACACTGCCGGCCAAAAGTTTGGATACACTAGTCGAAATTTCTTACCTCACTAAAAGTTCGATAGCGGACTCATAAATAAAGATAATTGAATTTCCTAAGTAGCGTTTTAAAAAGGACAAGTTTACCTTTATTTTCCTCTTTTTTTATAAAATTCTCTACGATTTTTTTCGCCCCGGTACCCACTTTTGAACATGTCCATTTTTCGGCTATTTTTTGCCGTCGAAAATGAACTGCAAAGTTTGTGGAAAATTTTTTCCTCGGCTTTTTCCATGGTAAACTTGAAAAAGATATCAAAACTTACATTTTTATTTTTTAGAAAGTCTCGTACAATTTCTTTTCGCCTCAGTATTGCCATTTTTAGCTAAAAAAGACATGTTTTAGAAAAAAAAAGGCGTCATCGAATAACTATATGATTCCAGAGGAAATATCAAGAGGGTAAAAAGTTGTATGGGCTCACACTGGATTGGCTAGAATTTTTTCAGAATTTTTTTTTGGAGATTTTTTTCTTACCATTTTTGGTTGGAACTTCGATGAGTGGAGAGGCTCCATTTGGGAATTATGGGGTCTAGGACAATATATTAAAAAAGGAAATTTATTTATATTTTTATTTTTAACTAACTACAATTTTTTTTAATTAAAATTTTTTTTCCATTTCCACTTATTCATTTTAATTTTCACAAATAAAAAAAACATCTAGAAAAATTGCAGTTAATAGAAAATGGAAATGTAAACAAATGTTCTTTCTTCATATATAATATTATCCTAGACTCCATAATTCCCAAGTGGAGCCTCTCCACTCATTAAAGTTCCAACCAAAAATGGTAAAAAAAATGTTCAAAAAAAATTCTAACCACTCCAGTGTAAACCCATGCAACTTTTTCCCCTCTTGACATTCCCTCTGAAACCCTATAGTTCTTCGATGACGCGTTTTTTCTAAAACATGTCTTTTTTAGCTAAAATTGCAATACTGGGGCGAAAAAAATCGTACGCGTCTTTCTGAAAAACAAAAATATGGGTTTGGATATCTTTTTTAAGTTTATCATGGAAAAAACCGAGGTGAAAAATGTTCCATAAGATTTGCAGTTGATTTTCGACGGCCGAAAAATGGCCATGTTCCAAAGTGCATACCGGGGCGAAAAAAAAATTTCTAAAAAAAGAAAAATAAAGGTAAACATGTCCTCTTCAAAACGCCACTTGGGAAATTCAATTATCTTCATTTTTGAGTCTGCTATCTGACTTTTAGTGCGGTAAGAAATTTCGAAATTAGTGTATCCAAACTTTTGGCCAGCAGTGTATATATTCTCAATTTACTTGCTCACCCCAAAAAAACCGTAAAAATAAAGTTGAATCAGAAAACGTTTAAAACGCTTTACGGTTTCAAAGGGGACATTCGATAGCTATAATTAACAATTTTTTTCGATGTTTTTACAAGATCTCGCTATAAGCATAATTATTGTAACTGAAACTCACTGCTCCTATTTCTTGAAAAAATACTGATGTTTGCAACAAATCTACCGAAAAAGAAAACTTGTTCGCAATTCATGCGTATCGGAATACGTTTTAGAAGTAGGGTTCCGTAATAATTTAGCGATGTATTTTGAAACGTGAAATTTAAATATGCCACCTCATATACGTGAGTGTATGTATACGTGGTTTGCTAAATCCGCCGTTTATTAAGATTACCCAACTTGTTATTTCTTTTTCTTTTCGCGAGGTGAGAAGCATCAGTGTCACTATTGAAAAAAGTCTTCTCAGGTCAAAAATATGTACTCCACGTGCCCAGTAGTTAGCGCACTCTCAGCTGTTTTTGCATTAATCGATCAGAGAAAAATAGAGAGAGAGAGAGAGAGAGAGAGAGAGAGAGAGAGAGAGAGAGAGAGAGAGAGAGAGAGAGTAAGAGAGCGGTAGACAAAACGAGACAGAGAAATAAAATATTTAAAAATAGTCTCGTTCGTGTCCAGAAGCTGGTGAAGAACCTCTCAGTGTCCTATGGTACGGCTATTCGTGGCTGTTCGAGAATAGTGAACGAAATAAAAATTCATTTAAAAAAAAGTAAAAAAATGTGTTTCTCCTGTGAAGCGTGGTTCAAGCGCTGAGGATATTGCAGCAAAAATAAGTGCAACGTTACAATGAAGAAGCGTTCAATCATCGGGGTTGCCAATGCCAAGGGATCTTTTCAAATGTTTTTTTTATCGATTTATTTGGGATTGCTTTGATGTTTGTTTTTTTTCTCTTTGAAATGGTACCGTCGCCTTCTTCGACCGCTTCCCCATCGGCGGTCATCTTCTGTTCCTGCTTGTGACGCATCTGCTTGCGAAACGCCTTCGATTGGCACATGTCGCAAAGCGTTCTGTTCCCTACGGCAGCATTAGTTTTTTACGTCAAAACGGACGAGAGATAGATTTGATCAGAAGAACGATCATTAAATGACCATTTTTCGCGAATGCGGAAGAGGACGGGAGAATAAATGAGACTTAGAAAGAAAGAAAGAGAGAGAGAGGGGAGAGAGAGAGAGAGAGAGAGAGAGAGAGAGAGAGAGAGAGAGAGAGCAAGAAACGGGGCAGGAGGGAAGATAGTGATGTAACGAGTGATATAAACAGTGGTTTTTTATTATGACATTTTAGACGCGATTTTTTTAGCTGAATTACGTGGCAAGCAAAAGCATTCGATTATGAGATTGCGAAGTAATTTTTTTCGCGACAAATCTTTTTTATCGCCATTATCTCGAGATATATTTTTATTACGACTAGTTCAGAAACTTTTACAATAAAACGAGTCTATCCGCGAGCTCAACATACCCGAAAGTCCTTCGAATAAATGCATTACTAAATTTGATGAAATATAATACGTCGATTAGATGTACAGGTTTATGCAGATTTTAATAGATATTATTAAATGTATTGAATAATATATCTTAAGTACAATATCATTCACTCTTTATGCATATATATATGCCAAGTATCATTGAAAAATCAGAATACCTAGATGCAAACTTTGCGGAAAAGTTTATTGGGTAAATTAAAACTTACAGAAATAGACGGCCAGTCCTTGCGATTCTCGAATAAGGTGAAGAAGTTCCTCACCCTCGAGGTCCTCGATCATATCGCCCGATGGATCTTTTTGTGTCATCAGCCACTGGAGAATTTGGTTCTCGTCGTAAAGATCACCTATCGACGGATTAATCCGTATATTAATTCGGTCAAAATCCCATTGCGTACATTTTTCCAACGTTAACATTTCGGAAAAATGAAGTCTCACTTCGTTCCCCTTCTAATGGAGCGCAAAATCAAACTTTTCTTGTTCCTGAAATATCAGCTGTCCGGTGCCAAACTGATTGTGAGACACGCCTGTTCTTCACTCTGCTCTGGATTCATTCAGTGAGAATGTTTTGGGGTTCAAAACTGGACAATGGTCCTACAAGACTTTTCTTCCTGTAGAACCGTTTTTTGATCTGTATTTTTGTGGCAAACTTTTTTCTGGATCTTCCTTGGAATACGTGACTGGTGTGGACCGAAGCAAGCAAGAATTGTGCAATACATATTCTGATAAAAAAAAGAACCATTGCTCCCACAACCATGCTTCTTTATTTTTAAATAATAAAAGAATGACTAGTTGTCAAATTCTTTCTCCTAAAATTGTTTGCGCGCGATGTGTTGTGTACCACAGAGAGCGAACTAGGACGTGGGTAATTTTATTCGGATTCGATTTGTTTCTTACCTGCATAAATGACCGGTTCCTTTGAGCCCATTCGGAAAAACAATATGCCCGGAAGTGCAAAAACCCCGTAATCCTTAGCCAGTTGTTTATCGTCAATCTTGACGAAATTTATTCCGGCGCTGTCCGCCTCGTCGTCAATGTGCTCGATCTCCGACAAAACACGGCTGCACTGCTTACAATCTTTGCTGTCTAACGAAATTTCAAGCGCGCATCAAGTCTCACGTCATTTGCGCAATTTTTTTTTTCTTTTCACGTTCACGAGAATAAGAAGAAGAAAAAACATGTT
The DNA here is from genome assembly GCA_963932345.1 of Ophion ventricosus. Lineage (NCBI taxonomy): Eukaryota > Metazoa > Arthropoda > Insecta > Hymenoptera > Ichneumonidae > Ophion > Ophion ventricosus. The sequence continues at coordinate 14,139,850 of OZ010715.1, read as the reverse complement.
CGTTGCATATTTGGAGGAAAGACTCACAGAAAAATACAGCGACGTAATCCGATGTTTGGCGAATCTTGTGAAACATTTTACGATTAATTCGCTCTATGTGATCGGTGAGCTCCATGTTCTCAGGATTCGTCAACCAGTCGAGAATCTCTTCCTCGTCGTCGATATCACCGTCGTAATTGATGTATTTTCCCTTCCGGAAGTACGTGATACCCGGTGGTTTTCTAAAGCCATACTTTTTTGCCATCAAACGATCGCTTATCTTAACGATCTTTATTCCGTACTCGGACGCCTCGTCGTCTATCAGCTCGATATGACGAATGATGCGTGGACTCTCCGGGTCCTCGTCATTGTCTGGGAACATTTCGCTGGCGTGAGGGATTTTATCGAATTTTCATTGGCAGTTTAGGCCAGAAATTTTTACGTATAATTATTCGTCGAGATAAATCATTGCATCGAACGAAAAACAAATTTTAGCGCGTTTCCCGGGCAATTTAAGTGACGGGAATCGCTCCCCCGGGGAAATAAGGGTACATTTTCCAGAAAACATACTTTCGAGTATAATTTCATTAATCGTCATTTGGATACAATGACGAGCATTGTTTCTTCGAACATTAGCAGCTTCGCGACAACTGGCAAGCAGAAAATGAGTTTTCTAAACTAATGATAACTCGCAGTAACAATCCATAGAAAGCCATTTGTAATTAGGGGATGTTCATTAATAACGTGAGATGTTTTTTTCTTTAATTTGCCCCTCCCCTCTGGTGAGATTTGGTGAGATGTCGAGGCACCCCCTCCCCCGCAAGTGAGATTTTCCCCATAATTTTTTAATGATTACACAATGTTATAATAGTATATTTTCTGAATTACAAAGTTGACGTGAGATTTTCTTTGACCCCCCCCCCCCCTAAGTGAGGTTTGGTGAGATTTTACCAGACCCCCTCCCCTATTTGGAGCTCACGTAATTAATGGACGTCCCCTTATGACAAGCAGAAAATAAGTTGTTCAAACTAATTCAACAAACGATTGTATTTTAATATATCTTATTCGACTTGAGGCCTCACCTCTAAGTAGAAAATAATGTTTGAACCGTTTTTTTTATTGGCTTAAATTATGTATAAACATCACAAGAATGACATACAAAGTGAATTATACGTGAAAAAATAATTAAAACATTTCCGAGCAGAATTTGTTAAAGGTCCACGCAGAATTCAGAAAAAGTCCACACAGAATTTGAATGACAACTTCAATTACGTCGTGTGGACGATAGTTCCTAAATCAGTTTTAAAACTTTTATCGCATTGTTCTCAAAACCACGTTTTTTTTTAAATCGGGCCAACGCGTAATTCAAGTTGTCATCCGACGGACTTGAAATTTTGATTGTAGCTTCGGAGATGGATTCTTTAAAGAAGAACACACCATTTTCACCATTTATCAACAATTCTCATTTTTATAAACAAATTAAGGGCGATTTCTTAGCGAAAAAAAAAACAATTAATTCAAAACGGTGCAATTTTGCGGAAAAAAATGTAAAAAAAAATTCTTGTGTTTACTACTCCAGCAAAACTAATGTAAATGACGAATTTGTTTTTTTTTTGTTTTACGTGCTGATTCATAAAAGTTATCCGTCTACCCGCAGCGTGCCTGAAAAGCGCTCTTAGTGCAGTTCCGTCTGAACCGCCATTTTGCATTTTTTTTCATTAAATTTTTTTTTGTATACTTCAACACATATAGAATAACCCCTCCAAACCTTATTTTCATTGCTTTGTTAGTATTCCTCAAAAAAAAATCCAAAAAAGTCTTATTTTTCGGTGATCCACACATATGTACGGCTTCAAGTCTACCGAATTCTTTTCGAGCGAATATTTGTTTTCCTCGAAATGAAAGATATAGTTTAAAGATTCCGACGTTTCAGCGAATAGTTTGAGCTAAATTGAATTTAATGTGAGTTTAATCAACTATAACAATTAAGACCGAACAGAAAATCTCGTTCATTCAAAATCAAATCATAGCTAAGATTTCTTTCGATTTTCCGGTACAGTGGCTTTCCCTCAAAGAGTTTTATCCGAGACACTCTTTGTGGAGCTTTTTTGTCGACGACACAAGTCTACCTTTTTTTTTTACTTACAGAAAATAACGGCTAGAAACTCTTTGGTCTCGATGTACTTGTTCAAAAGTTCCCGATCAATTTTCTCGATGCTTGCGTCGTTCCTCTGCTTCACCATCCAGTCGAGGACTTCCGCCTCGTCCAGCAGATTACCTGCGCATTGATCGGCATGAAAGTAAAGAAAAATATCTCCCTCCTGTTCTTAGGCAAAATGTATATGTTCCTTTGTTCGTTAAGGGACCATGGTAGAAATACGTGTAAAAAAAACCATACCGACAATACTTGACGATCGATCGTTGCAGTCGTTTCGAAAATTATTGTGACGAATTTTTATGCCGAACGAAAAAATCGGCCAGTGCAATTTTTTCCAAAATAAGGCTGATCAACGAAATATCGCAATTTCTGTTCTGTGATGCGTTTTTTTTTTTTACACGAATAGAAGAGCTTTTCGGACAAAATGCCAACTAGGATTTGAGGTACAATTTCTTTTTTGGAATTTAAGAGAAAATACATGTGTTTGCTGACTTTTTGAGTGCTCTGGATTAACGCCAATGATGAAGGGATTCAACAAGATGCATTTACGTTTATACATACAGGTCGTGCTGTTAATTGATTTTTTTTCTGTACTTCACGTTATCGGTCACACAAACGCTGTCTCGTTAATCTACAAGAAACGTAATTAATTGATCGGTCGATTGGTTCAACGACCAATCGAACGCTTCTTCAATCATTTAATTAGCCTTCTTTTCTAAAAAAAAAGCTTCGAGAGTCACGGTCTCGACGCCAATTCGTGGCAAATAAATTCGATCGACGTCAAAGTTGAGCGTCGTGAGCGTACACTCATTTTTGTAGTTGTTGTGTAAATTAAAATAAACAAGAACAGAATTTTCATTTCATACAATAATTTATCGTCTCGATCGTGCCTGATCTGATGGAGCACGATAACAATAAAACGTAATGTACAAACCGCAGCAATGATAAATATTTATACGTATGTGCATATATATATATATGTATGTGTATCTTATATACGTATATATATATATATGTATATTATATACCACACAGTTGAAATATTGGCGGCGGGACCGTTCTGGAATGGCTACGAGTAAGGCAAGTAGAATTATTTTGTCGTTGCTGGTACGTACCCCTGAAAAAATGAAATCTTCCGAGTGCACTCGTTCCCGGTAAACGACCCTGCCCAAACTCAACGTGTCACTGTCTCTCCTAGTACGATGATATATTAAAACGTGTGTGTCGATATCCTCGAGATTTTTAAGTATGATTATTTTTTTAACTTTAGTACGGAGCATATAATAATAATAATAATAACAATAAAGAAAGTTGTTTTAAACTGAAAGGAAAATATCATTAAACATCTTAAACATTGACAACGTTTTGATTTTAGTTTATTTTAGATTGCTAGATATGTATCGTCCAACGAAATTGTTTTGATAGATGCTTTTACCTATTCGTAATCTGTGCAAATGTTCATATCGATTATTTTTAAATGTTGAGAATGAAAATATCTTGAACAATGATTTAAAAAAATGTTTATTCAGTCGTTTGGTTTGATCGGATATCTTGATAACTTCGATTGGATTTAATGAGAATTTCGCTTTAGTTGGATCGGGAATATGTATCAAACAAGAGTGTAGTAGGAAACGTATATTTATTTCATCGTAATGTTGGCATAGTCGTTTTTTTTTCTTATCCGTACATGAGATTGCTCTACAGCGCTGTACATTTAATATCGGCTCTGTGACATATACGTATGTATTTGCAACGATAAACACAGGAGTTGCCTATAATCCACGAGAATCCTCACCGCTCAGCCGAATATAAATATCCAAGCGAAGAGGCTTACATCCTTTTTCTTACGCCTTTTCAATTTAAACGCGCGATCGTGCCCGAATAACAGTTATAATAATCATGATAATAATGAAGAACGCATTGCCCGCCTAATATCGTTGCTAAATCGTGATAATGATCGCTATACAGTTTGGATGGTTCTTTCCTTTTTTTTAAAATAATTATTCTATTATATGCCCCGGGCACGCCTTAGATCGCTGGTATGAGAGGCTTCTCTGAAATAATATGTACGGTTCTTAGTGAGAATTAATTAAACGAAAAAAAGAATTATTGTATTAGAACGTATACGGAGAGATACATTAATGTTAATTGCAGAGAGAATCAGACAGAGAGAGAGAGAGAGATAGGGAGAGAGAGAGCGAATTAAGAGAATGAGAATGAGAGTTCGAGATAGTAATTTCTTACAAATCTATAGCGTAGATATAGGAACGAATGATTGATGCGAGTAGGATCGATAAGACAAACTAAAAGTTAGTGATAACAGTGATAAAAGTGGCTAAATCATTCTGCATAAATGTTCGATGTCTGTAAAATGCTAGAGAATCATTGACTCCTTGACAATTCGTTACTTCGTCAATTTTCGCAAATCGATATGCTTTTCTGTCCCATTGTCTCGAATAATATTGAATTCGAGCTTGCAAGATATTGCGCAATTGGGGTAATTTTGGAAAAACGGTTTGAAAAGAAAGAACAACTAACTATGGCAGATCGAATCGTCAAGTGGACAATAAACCCAAAACGTGAGTGTGGTCTTTTGTGAGCCACGGCAATAGCCCCACTCTCTGGTCTACCGAGCCAACGCATTGCCCCCACCCTAACGCATACTTGGCCTTCTTTCCGAATGGGACGGCCCGATTCATTACATCGGCAAAATTTGCAATGGCTTGACTATTCGAGATAGCTTTAAATATTTCTTTCAAAGATACAAGTAAATAGATTTCTTTGTCGTGAAATTCAATTAGCTATCTATCTACTATAGCTATACCCATTAGGATAGACATAATTAATCTTCAGCTGGTTTTATTTAAACTCATCCGGTGTAGAGCTTTTAAAGAAAGGGGGCTGCGGTCATAATGAATCGGAGAGTAAAAAGTAAATGAACTTTGATAACTAGAAGTCCGAATCTTTGTCGCAACAATTGCAACAATGTTGTAGGATAGACGATGAAACAACTTCTTTTTAAGTGAAGTCGGTTTTCGACAATGATTGAATGGAGTGTTTCTTTTATACGTTAATGACCATAACACAAAAAATCAATGCACTGGCTGGACTTCACGTTGGGAAAAAAGTTTTAAAATATCCATGTTTTAGGCAGTAGCAAGGTTTTCATCCCTTTGAATATTAATAATATTAATGTGCGTGCCTAAAACGAAGAGGGAAAACGTTAGGAAATGAATAATCCCCAGCATAGCACGGGAACACGTGTGGTAACAAAATGCGGAAACGGAAATGCGGTTTCGCGAAGATATTTTTACATAAGATGAAGAATCGTTAAAACATTGTTCGCTTCAGGTAGGGATAAGCGCGTGGCGCAATGAGTAAATGGTCTTTCGCGTGTTACCTACCAGACAGAATCGTTTAATACGCAATTAAACGAATCGATCAATGAATACATCAATAAACTATTGGGATGCTGTTTCAGCGAAAATTGTTTCGGCCAAAATTATTTTCAATAAATCTAGAGTTGCTTCGTTCAGATTTATTATTTTCGAAGTTAACTTTTGGGAGAAACTTGTACGGCTGAAATTACACACTACCAATAATTTTATCAATCGATCATTCGATATATTTATTCATCGAGTAAAGAATAATTTATATTTTTATGAAACTCTTCAAGGAGGTGCGACACTGGCAGTAATAACAATTTTGTTCGTTTAAAAAAAGACTCTGTTCAATTACTCCTTGTCATGAACAAATTCTGAAATAAATCATTTATTCATTGTACGCGTGAGTTTCGATTTTTAATTATCGTTGTGAAAAGAAAACCCACGCTTCTGATTCGAAAGACTGGCAATATGCAATATCTGACAAGTATTTCGAAAATAAATGTCATCTAGTGCAATTTACTTTATTTTCACGGTGTCTGTTTCGACGAAAATGATGAATATTTTCGAAAAGACTTCCGCTAGTCGTGCTACCTTAAAATTGCAATTTTAATTACTCATAATTATTTATTGTTGACATAAAAACTGCAATTACCATGATATTTGAATTCCTATTAGAGAAAATATAACTATTCCATGTTTATTTACGATTTTCAGCGACATGCATTACAAATGCAATGATAAGTGCGTTTTATTGAGACGTCTAAATTGCAGCTTAAAAGTTATGCTTTTTTTATAGCCATCACAAATGCAGTCGTAAGTTCTCAATAGTCATTTGAATTTTGAGTGTCAGGGAGACGCGAGGATTCCAAATGGGAGAGCACGCATTGACATATATACCGAATTATTGTGGTTCCGTTTTTCGAATAAATTTCATAATTTTCAGACATACTATTCCATATACGCGATGTTGAAGTTTGCATTGTTGGAATGCAACGAAAATTCTTTCTTCTTCTTTTACTTTCATTATTATCGAAAATATTTTCTTGCCGACTTACGTTGCAGGTTTTCAAAATAAAGATCTTGAAAAACATTTGAGTAATTTTCGTAGCCCAAATGGACAAAAAAAAATGTTTTGGCAATCATGAAAAATTAATTTTCGTTCCGTTCAAACGATGCAAACTTCAATACCATCCATATACACAATTAAATTAATTAAATAAATAAATAAGCTTCTCCCAGTCATCGCGAACGCGTTTCCCTTCCTTTCTTCTACAGTCGTTATATATCATCGTCCAAATTGTTATTTCTTTCGAGTGAGAAATCATTCTGTGGGATCCGTGGCGAGAACGATGGCTACGACAATTACAACAACAAAAAATTTAACTTAAGAAAAAGAAGTCGAATGATCGTTCTCTTTTCGTTTTTTTTTTTTCACTTTCGATGATGATGACGACATACGCTCTCTTTTTCGGAGAATTTAATTGAGCATCGTACCTTTAGCCGCCCCCCTCCCCTTCCGGCAAAAAAATTAATAAATTATTACAGCGCTTGTGTTTCTCTGGGTGTATGTGTGTAACGTCGTAAATTCTCGCGATCCCTCTTCAGTCGTGAATTCTCGTACGACCCGACGATCCGTTGATTGATTATCATCATTAATCAGACCTTCATTAGGTAGGGAATCCCGGCGACAACTGCAACACCCCACAATCGCGGACTGAATTTCATTCTTTCATTTTATCCTTCAAATGTTATTTCGCTTTTTTTTGTATTTCGAATGTCTCTGACGTTCCCTTTGATCATTCTCTCTCTCTCTTTCTCTCTCTCTCTCTCTCTTCATTCATTTCGCTCTCACACCCATTGGCGCACTCTTTCATACTTTTTCGTTCTTTTCGAAATCACTGCAAGCACGATGGATAGCGAATATGACACGACGATGAAAATATTCGATCATTTCCTTTGATCTGTTTAATTCGGTCCGCAATTTTTTATTTTGTCTTCTTTTATGTTCCATTTCGCGAAAAAATCCGCTCGTCGTCTGGCAGTGATTTTCTTTAAAGGACGATTTATTCATTCGGTTTTTTCTTTACACTTTGATTCATTACTCTTTCTCTCGCTACCTTTCTCTCTCTCTCTCTCTCTCTCTCTCTCTCTCTCTCTCTCTCTCTCTCTCTCTCTCTCTCTCTCGTTTTGTGGTATTGTTAGAAAATATTTACCGCTTCCGAAAAATCCCTTCTTGCCCTTGGTCGGTTTGACCGGATTGTTGGCTTTGTTCGCTGTCTTTCCCTTGTTCATTACCGTTCTGCCTGAACTTCCGGTCGTATCGACGACGGTAGCGAACTTTTTGCTGTCCTTAGCCGTTAGCTTGTTTATAGGCTTGAGCGAAGGTATTACGTTTGACGAAGACGACGACGACGACGACGACGACGAGCTAGATGACGTCGTCGAGGATGCTTTTCCGACGTTAGACTTGGCCGTACTTAGCTTGGACGTAAGACCGCTGTTGCTCAGCCTGGCGCCACTAGAAGTACCCTTTTGCGAGGCCGTAACACGGCTGACTTTGGCAACCCTCGTTGCTTGGTTCAGCTTCGCGGGACAGCACTGGTAGGGCTCATAGGAGGGAACCATGGGTTTCGCGCTTTTACCACCCATCCCGATGTAGAAACAGCCGTCGCCTGCGGTAAGCAAATACACAACGTGTCAGACAACAATCGGTAAAGTTCTTTCGCATTCTTCTTCTTGATTATTCTCTTTTTTTATTACTTTTTTTTCTTGGACTTTGGCTGATTCTCGCACGAGTTAAGGCGCACAAGGGATTGAGGGAAGTGGGTCCTTATCGTTAGTATTCGGACAAATAGCCTTTTTTGTCGTCTCTGAAGCTTCGTCTTGATTGACACCTTTTGACTGTGCATTCTGTACGGACCTCATAAAGCCTGTGCCTCTAGTTTCGATGAGAAACATTAAGGATTCCTTTGCAACCGAATGTTCGTAGCAATGCTATTCGGTTTTATCTGCTGGACTTGCCTCATTGACGAAAGTAAATCCGTTTTTTTTTGTTGTACGCTTACTATTCTTTATCAGGTATTTTTTTTTTTTAATGTCCGGGATGCTAAGGGATAACAATTCCTTCGACCAGGCAAACTAACCCAAACAAATCCAGCCTAACTCCCTCTCACTATAACTCTAGGAAACAACGGCTCTGGCAGAATGCCTGGATTTGCTAATCTATCGAAAAAAAGCTGTGTCAGTGATATTTGTAAATTAGAAAAATTGTCTTTGGTAGAGACACCGGTCCAAACAATTGTCCGCAGCACAAATATTGAGAGGTAGTAGAAGTATTTTTGAAATGTGGGACATTCAATACTGAGTTGAATTGAAAACGTATCGATTTTTTTGTCTCGGTCTTGCGAAAAATCGTTTTTCTGATTACTTATCCTTCAAAAGTGGTGTCCCCAAAGAGCATTGCATCGAAAAAATTTGCAATTGTTCTTTTTTTGCGGCTCTTCCATGCGAAGACGGCGTTTTAATACAACTTAATCAATTTTTATAATAATAAATATTATTTGGACCAATAACGATATAAAAAAAAAATAGTTCGTAGTGTAGAAGAGTTTGGACCTGATATACACTTTTATGACAAATGAGTACTATCTAGCTTACAAAATATTTTATGGATAAATCAAATCGAATTCCTCAAGAATATCGAGCGAATTTTGTGCACATATAGCAATAATATCAAATTAATGTTAAGTAGGAGAGAATACCGATATAGTTTTTCCCTGTTACTAGTAATGCCTCTGGCAATGAACGAGAGGAAGCCTACGAAACGTCTAAAAAGGCTACGTGTCCAAATTTTTGGAAACAGCGAAAAAGTGTGAGAGAGAGAGAGAGTGAGAGAAAGCGAAAGAACTGAAGAATTAATAAGACGTGCCCGAACTACAGGATAAGTTCACTTCAATGCCTCAGTGGCCAAAAATTCAAACGTGCAAACTTTAAGGAAAATCTACCTCAAAGTTTCGAACCAAGCTTTCTCGGATATGCCCTGTGAAAATCGATAGAATTTTGAAAAAAAAAACATTATGGCATAACACCGACACATTTTTTTTCTTCCAGTTTGAAAAAATTATCAAGCATATTCCCAAAATATTTTTATCGTCTTGACACCGTCCTTAGCGACTAATTTTCTCCGCGTACGTTCTAATTATTGCTCATCGCTTGGAACAAAACTGTTGTACCGCAATTCTATTCCGGCATTTTCAGGGAAAACTTGGGTTGTACATTTTGTAAGATCATGTCGACTGAAACACCGAGAAAAATTAATTTGTGTAAAGATTTTGAAAAAAAAATTAGCTTCAGTGACAGAAAATGTTGTGTTGACTAGGACGATATTTAATCATGATGACAAATTGATTAATTTCGTCTACAGTGTCAAACGTCATTATCGAATAATTAAACTTTTCTCGGTGCAGGGATAATACTAATTTTTTTTAAACTGTTGCTCTTCGAAATCGGTCGCCGTTCTTGTCATCGTATATCGATAATAAATCAGTACCAACGCCGATACCGGTAATTATAAATAACAATAATAACACGAAATTACGCGATTGCCATTGTAAATTCGCGATGCAAACGCGCTTGATTTACAGACGATTTTCATTCTGTTCTCGTCTCTCACACGACGATAAGATTTTCGAAATAACACAAAATTCGGATGCATAAAAAAACCGATATTACCACGTGAAAAAAAAAACAGTTTTTGATTGTAAACGCCGGGACAATACGGAACAAGAGAGAAGAGGAAAAAAAACAAATTCAAAGAATAAGAAGCGAGAGTTAGGGCATGAGATCACTGGGTCATACAAAATCAATAGTATCGATGTGAAATGATACGCTGCTCGGTTGATGAACAATCATTGGCTACTTTCGGCAGTGCTTATAAGTTATTGTGTTCCGAGTGCTTACGAATGTTTCGTCATTTCGTCACAACCGGACGGATTCCCAATCAAAATTATACCCCTGAAGAACGAACGCCTACAGCCAACTCTCAGTGCTTTCGACGCTTCCAGATCTCTACTATACACGATGAAACTGCATTCGTGTGCAGTTTTGTCCACAGCACGATCGATCACGAAAGTATTCTGCAAAATTGACTTCGCGAGTGATTTAGCACGACTGTGCACGGAGAGAATTAAAAAGTAATTTTTGTCGTGAATTTCACGGTAAAAATTACCGTAATATATTTCAATGTGGTGACAAGTGAGAAAAGCATAATAATTCGTATGCGACAAGTTTTTTTTAACTCACGTTACAGAAAATTTCAAATACGTAGCTAAAATTTTACTATACAAGAAGGGTAGCGCGCACGATAATTTTTACCGAGAGCACAATACATTTTCCTATAACACTCATTAAATTTTATAATAAATCTTAAAATAACTGTTATAAAGACGATACTTTTTTATAGACATTTTTGAAAGGCATAAAATAATGAAATGCACAGTAAAATTTCGCTGATATTATATATTTTTGAAATTTAAGTTTTGCGTATTTTGTTACACATCAAAATTTACTAGAAAATCTGGTAAAATTTTCTATCTGAAGAAGAAATTTTATTTTATTTTCGTGAAAATCTGTGTTTTACTCAGTAATAATAAGCGAAGTTTCAGGGTTCCCATCTGGTTACCGTTACTGCATGGTAATTTTTAACATTTAATTCTCTCCGTGTGTGCCTTCGGTATCCGCCATCATGATATTGAAAAGTTTCACAACGATGTCAGCAGCAACAATGATCGATGAGATCCTTAACAGAGACTCCCAAGGATTTTTCCGTAAACAGAAGAGATCCGGAAGAGTTGATTAAACGTTCATTAGGTGAAGGAATTTATTTACGTGGGTTATAAAGATTGGCAGCAGCTCGATCGTGACGAATTTACGAAGGATTCCTGAGTACGTGAAAGATGTATGCCAATGATAAAAGATGAAGGCCAATACCACGTACTCAAGAATCCTTCGTAAGGTCGTCACTATCGAGCTGTTGCCAATGACTTCGTACACACTCTCGTCTGACATAATTTCCATCAGATATTTCAAAAGCCCATCGATATTTCATGGAAAAAGCGACTTTATTCTCTTTGTACTTACTCCGTCCACCCCCACACACGCATCCCTAGTACCAAAGCTACTGTGTATCATTTCGCTTCGAGTTGATCGATGGAAAATAAAAAGTAATGAACAATTTGGAAGGAAACAACACGCAAGTGCGATAGACAGAGTGAAAGGATAATAAAAAAATTACAAAATTTTTTTTAAACGAATCCTCATGCGGTACGCCCTCCAGTCCAGCCGCCGGCCCGAGAGCGCGTTTGTACTAGAAGTATTGTCTAGTATGTCAACGGAAGACCAAGCTTTCTAATCAATATATGCACTATTGCGGATATAACTAATAAACGTCATTGAAAATTTCACGCATTCAATATATATAAATATATATATATGAATATGTGTATATATATATATATCTATGTATATATAAACACACAACACATAAGAGCGCAACGAATTATCGTTCTAGGGTGAAATTAATGAAAAAATTAATAGCTTCGAACCCGCCGGTCTTGGAACTCTCTAACACTGGATATACCTACATCTACCAACGATCTCTCTGCCATATTTAACATCTCGTTTATCTCTTTCGTTCCGTTATCATTCTCCCGGACCCTTGTTATCATATCGTCACTCAGAATGTACAGATTCACTGGATTCTCTCAAGTTTTTTTTTTCGTTTGCAATAGCGTATTTTTTTGGCTTAATTCCCGTCCTCCTGGGTCTCGCTAAGGCGTCGCTGCATTTTTACCTTTGTGGAGAATTTTCTTCAATGCTTTGTTATAATTTTCCACGTCGTCTTTATCATCATCATCGTTGTCGTCATCATCATCATCATCTTCATCATCATCATCATCATCATCATCATCATCATCATCATCATCATCTTTATCATCATTGTCATCATCATCATTATCATCATCCTCGTTGTCATCATCATCATCATTATCATCATCATCATCATCATCATCATTATTATCATCATCATCATCATTATCATCATCATCATCATCATCATCATTATCATCATCATCATCATCATCATCATCATCATCATCATCATCGTCATCATTACCTGTATCAAGAGTGGCTGTTGTCATCACACACGGAATGTAGAGACACTCGCTATGATTAACAGGTGATCTGTTCATGATTTTATATATGTGTATATAGGTATAAACCTCTACGTATACAACATACGCCAATATTAAAATCTATCAAAATCTGAACGTTTTGTTTTGTACTTTTGTGAAACTCGTTTCGTATAGTGTAATAATCGAGAGATTTTGAAATGCCGCCTGGAGGTGTGCCCATCGTTCTCGTTTGTTGTTATTATTATTATTATAAATAATTAAATAATATATTATTAATTATTGCGTGTACATAATATGTTGGAGCGAAGCTTATTCTGTGAAGTGTCGCAGACGACGTGTTAGACATGCGAGAAACAGACTAGAGATATGAGAAATGTTCTCAAATCGCGAGAGCGAGAGGAAGAAAGAGAGAAAGAGAGAGAGAGAGAGAGAGAGAGAGAGAGAGAGAGAGAGAGAGAGAGAGTATGTACGTGTGATGGCGTATAAGCTCGAAAACGCATCGCGACGCCGGAGTAATTTGTACGCGACGTTTAACACGCGTTTAACTTGATTAACTGGACGTTAAGCAACGTGGGCACTGTGCCTGTGATCGATGGGCGTCATCGCCCCAGAGACAACGTCGCGCGGAGCTTCTCTTCCCGCTGACCAGTCTCGCGTTTACGTATATAAATATAGATACGAGCGTATTTTCGGTTCGCTTTATGTCACGAGGGATAATTGAACTATCGATAAGTTTGGGCAATTGGAAATCGGTAATTTTTACGAATTACCACGTTGACAGTTTTTATAATTAAAATCTTTCGCGATTCCGATGGTTTTATTCGTTTAGTGAAGATTCGTGAACCTCAGCGACTGTATAAACATTAAGTCGGTGTCTTGTACGAGTGAGACTCCTAAATTTGTAAGGGACATTTGACTAATTGGATCGTTCACTGAGAATGTATAGTTGTAATATCGATTTTTAGATAAATTAGATCTAAAAACGTATTTTTACCCAACGAAACACCAACTATAGCGATAATTACAGAATCGGGTTTTTCCATCATAATTTCATCGATAATTACGACATGATGGGTATTGGCAAAAACAGCTACTTTTCATTATGAAAAATCATTCATTTGAAACGTTTGTAAAAAAAAAAAACACGGTCTTCGGAGGTATGCTCGCAGTTCGGCGACGACCGGTTGGAACAATTAATGAAAAGAAATGACAGTACACATCAAGGCCAGTTAATGAGTACGACACGGAGAATAATAGAAAAAAAAAGAATGTCAAAAAAATCGGTTTTACACTTGGTAGGAAGAGGGATTTTTGTATAGTGGGCAACACTACCTGTACTGAGCTTGGGATTAGTCGAGTCGTCGAGAAGATCGATGTGTGCTCCGCGCGTCAAATCGTCTCCGCAAATACGTATCTTACAATCAACTATTTTTTTTTGTTCACTCATATGCGAGCTGCTTCTCGTTTGTTTGCTTTTAGGAACAGTGACCGCACGAAAAGTTTTTTAAAAAAAGTTACTTCTGTATGTAATATCTTTATGATACTCCTTTTCATTTAGAAACTATATTCTTTTCGACCTCAGGGCAGAAGTGTAAAGGAATAACAAAAGAATCGATAAATTGAGTAGCAAACGAATAAATTATTGCAAAAGTGATGAAAAAATAAATAAAATACACATATTTGTTGAACTTTGAACGGTAGAATTTAGAGTGATTTGTGACGGGATTTTTTTCACGAATCCTGGACGGTGCTGGCACGTTAATCAAAATGACAATAATGTGCGAACAAAAGATAGAGAGCGAGAACGAGAGTAATATATATATGTATGTATTGGCTTGGCAAATAAGTTTATTCGGTTTTGTTCATACCGTTCATACGTTCAAAACCGAACGAACTGATTTGCCAACTCAATATATGTAGAGAGATAAAAACGAGTCCTTTGATTCTTAACAATTGAATAATTCAATTGGAAAAAAAAAAGAAAATAGAGATCAGGGTGATCGCGAACACGAGGGCACGATCGCGACGGCGCGTGCGCGTTGGTACTTGTGGTAAGCCGGCGTTGTATCAGTCACGATTGATATTAAAGTCACAAAGAACAGTACACCCGTAATAATTATCATCATTCTAGATGTTTCCTTACTTTTCTGTTCGATTAGCCATTCCAGAACTTTGTCCTCGTTCTTAAGATTACCTACAAAAGTCAGACACACGCACACATATATATAGCATATAATGATCTATTTCCAACGATAAAAGAAAACTTATGTCTACGAGCTGTTTCACTGATTTATGGAAAAATTATGGAAAAAAGAATTGAATTGCCAGTCACCGGTTGACGGAGCACGCGAAGAATTTAATGAAACTTGTTCCTTTGCGAGCTAGGCTGTCAATATGTTGACCGAATTATGATCTAACTTCTCAAAAAGTGTACGGTTTTCCGAACGTTTTTTTTTTAACAACATCTGGTTGACAGCTCAATCTCGAAATAACTCTTTCGTGTTCAGAGATAGATGGCATGTAGCTAAAGATTAAAAATATTTTCCAATATTAAGGGCAGGTTACCGTTCATGACGAAGAAAAATTCGATTTTTTTCACATAATTTACAGCCTTAAAGTGTTTAGAACACATGGGTAAAAGGATATTTTCATATCTAAAGTAAAGATTGTTTCAAAATGACCTGACATTTTAATTTATTAATAAAACGTATCATTTATTTGAAACTTACGAATATTTTTATTTTAATATAAGGTACAAATATGGTGGTTATGTGTGGAACATAATATCTGATAAATGACCACCACGTCCCTGTTTGCAAACGTTCACTCTTTTGACGAATTTTTCAATAACATTTTGACACAATTGCGGACTAATTTCATTGGTACGTTCAATTGCTTCCTTGAGCTCCGCAATGTTCTGTGGATCATTGGCATACAGTTTTTCTTTCAGAAAACTTCAAAGAAAGAAGTTAAATGGCGTCAAATCGCACGATCTTGGTGGCCAATTCACATTGCCGCGGCGCGAGATAACACGACTATGAAACTTCGTCTGCAATAACTGCATTGTTTCGCAGTGAATTTTCACAATATCTATGCGTTGCTCAATCGTGTCATTCTCCATGACAAAACCTCAATACTTTCTGATGCCAATTGTCAAAAATTAGTACTCTATGTTCGCCACAAAAAAATGATGCTCAATTTAAAATGTCAGGTCATTTTGAGACTTTATTTTAGAATTTACAGCCTTAACGTTAAACTTTAAATGAGTTTTCGGGAAACAGCATTTCTCAGCGCGCAGGGCGCTCTACAGCTTCAACTTCACACGAATGCGCAATTAAATGGATTCAATTTACGAGGTCATGAGAAGGCAATTTTTGTGAAAAATTAATTTAGAAATCTTTTTTTCGGCCGTTGAAGCAAAAAAAGCCGGGCAAAAAAATTGAGTTTTTTTTTCAAACGCCTGCCATTTTGTTATCCAGGGGTTTTTCAGAAAAAAAAATAATGAGGCCGGACCAAAGGCTAGTTAAATCATTTTTAACCCGTTTTTGTGTCAGATGAACTGGCAAGGGTGTGGAACGCCCCGCGCTGAACAAAACACGCCATGCATGGCTTTATTTGACGGGAGCTGGAGCTGCCATTTTCGATTTTTTTAAATAAATAAAAGTATAATTTACTCTTCATTGATACAAGAATAAAATACGTTGAAACCCATTTCCAGAAGTATTTATTTTATATAAAAAAAGAATTCTCGAAGTTCATGAATTTTTCATGCCTCCCGACGATAACCTACCCTTAAAATGGATTATAAAACAAAGGTTAAGTCTTTCTAACTTAAAAAAAGTGATTTTGCAAGACGCTTCAATTTACAAAGAAACTGCACCTACATTGATTTAATTCGATCCTTCTCGAAGTGAACAAATGCGTAAATGCGACTCTTCTATCGAGTTTGCTGCACATTGGAATTTATATTGACAAGAGTATACGAAGCGTAATGATTTTTCGTAATGCGATGAATCATTTTGTGCACCAAATTTGATGAAAACATCTGACGAAGAAAAGTATAGGATACAATTCTTTTTCATTTTTTTTACAAATTATCGATATCTATATCATTTTGGTTCGCTGTCACCGACGAGTAAAAAAAAACAAAAGGTTGATTTCACATAAGATAAATATAGTGATAATCGTGAGAACTTTTGCGACTCTTACCGTCATACATGATGGGCACACCGGTCTCGTAATAGACGAGAGCCGGAAACGAGAAGATTCCGATTTCAGCGGCCAGTTTCGCGTCGTTGGATTTTACAAACTGTATACCGTGCTTGTCCGTGTCGTCATCGATAGTTTCCAATTCCTCGAGAATCTCACGACACGTGTTGCATTTCTCGTCGTCAGCATCTACAGAAAAAAAAACAAAACAAAAATACAGTTTTCCGATTTTTTTTTTCATTCTGTACTATATTTTCCAAATTTATTTTATTTTATTCTCTGTTTCGTGTAATAAATTTGAGAAATAGTGCAGGTTTATTTTATAATATTAAGGAGTCCGTAATAGTGTTCCCACGATTTATTCTACGCCCTTGATTAAGGCCTTAGGCCACTCTAGAGGCGAAAAGGGCATATTTTGTGATTTTTTTTCAGCGAAACCATAAAATAAATCGGAATTACAAAATGGGGGTTTTATTATGCACGTAATTGACTATAAATTTTTTTTTTACAGCGGTACATGTCAAAATTGCGACTGTACAGCACTTTTCCGATGACGCCTTTATTTCTGGAAGATCGACGGCCGGATCAACAGCTCCTATAATTTTTGAGTTATGATGAGACACTAAAGTTTTTTTCGATTTTATATAAGAATAGCTATAGAAGTACGTAGGATTTTTTTGATATATTGTTTTTTATCAAAATGGCGCATTTCGAAAACAAAAAGTATTAAATGCCATGCGAAAATCGTCAGAAAATTGTTTATAAAAAAGGAACTATGCAATATAATAAAAAAATCCTACGTAGTGCCTCAGAAAATGTAATTCTAAATATACAGTTAAAATTTCAAGTGAATCGGTTGAAATTTGTTTAAGGTATGAGTCCGGCCGACTTGAAAAATGTAGTTTTGAGATAAACGCGTTTCAAGTTAGTAGAAAGTCACGACATGATTCAAGAGGGGTTGCGCTAGAATTCGAAAATCGAGTACTTAGAGATTTTTCAGACCCATTATCTTTTGGAATATCATTTTATAGGTACTAAGGTACATTTTTAACAAAAAAAAAATCGATTTTTGGAAAAGCCTAGAGTGGCCTAAGGCCTTAATGGCCCTTCACTTCAAATATATTTCATACACCAACACTTATCAAAATTTCCATTGGGTGAAATAAACTGCCAAGGCGATCGACTTGTGAAATTTTAAGGACTTGCTAACGCAAAACTTTGGATAAAAAATGAGCAATGTTCACAGTATCCAGGTGAGGTGACAAAAAAGAAACCAAATTATGGACCATTTTGCATTCGAAATCCAGTCCCTAAAAGCATTAAATTTTAACCAAGGTTCGCCCCGTTAAGTTGTATAATGGACACTAAGGAAAATGGTTTATAGTACACGAGTGGGACAGCGAAGACAATTCTTTCATGTGTAGCAGCGATTCAAGAATAGCCACAATCAAAAGATCGAACCTCAACAATATCTATGTTTTAACGTGTGTTATGAGGAAAACTTTTTCACCCCGTTTGTTGTAGCACGAGAACTACGTTAAGGTAGTAGTCTCGCCAAGGCGTTTTTCTATAGATTTTTTTTAATTTTGAGTACTTATTCAGGACACTGTTCAATGATTACCTGCAAAATTTCAAAAGGATTTACCGTTCCGTTTCCGAGATATTGGCTTGGAAACGGAACGGTAAATCCTCCAAAGATTTCATGATTTGACACGTGTTCTTATGGGGAGCAGTGGCAAATTTCACATTTCACGCAATAACTTCGAAACATATCTACAGATTTAAAAAAATCTCAATTACAGAGGAACATATGACGAAATGGGTAAAAAAAATCATGAATTTTGACCGTATAGTTTCAGAGATGTAGCGATTTAAATTAAGCAATGTCTAGCAACGCTAGCGCCACGAAGCGCCTGGAGCAGACTAGAACTATATTACAGTAGTGTGTGCATATCCGTATACGTAGAGTATCTACGTATTAGTAGTCGGAATGGATAGTCTGATACAAAAGTGAGGGTTAGGTAAACATTACATTAAGCGTTTTCATCATTACTTCATAAGTTTTTACATCCCGATAGGATGTACAACCTACATTATAAGGATATTTCGCAATATTTCGAAACTTTCATCGATTGAGCGGAGAATAAATTTTTCAGCATGACTGTGGCGAGACTATTACCTTATGAACTTTGTCAATGAGATTACAAATTCAATTAATTCTACTTAATTGCTGACTAGATAAATGCCAAGGCTTGTGTCAGTTTGCAACTTACAAAAAAATACAGCAAGATGTTCGACATCGTTGATGAGAACTTGCAGCGTCTTGCGATCGACACTCTCGATGACGTCAGGCGTCGAACGGCGCAGCTCAAGAACCCAATCAAGAATCTGCTCCTCGTGCATCATGTCGCCGTTGTAGATGTTACGGAATTTATGACGATAGAAGGCGAGCGCCGGAAGTCCAGGCAAATCGTACTCTTTCTCAATTCCTTCATCCGATATTTTCACGAAATCTATGTCCTTCTCCTCGCACTCGTCGTCTATGTTCTCCAATTCTTGGAGGATCTTTTGACTTTTTTTGTCGCCCTCTTTATCTGCGGATTATGGCGTTGGAAAACAATTTAGAGCAAAACAATCGAACTAACGAGAAGCGTTGTTAACAAAAAACAGAATAATCCGACTAATTCGTTAACTTTGTACTGTACATTTTAGATATTGGTGCACAAATTGAAAATCATTGGATGATAGAGACAAGCATAGCATATCGAAATAATGAATTTACGAATATCGGATAAGTTTGTACTACTTTGAAAATAAAATGGCCGAGTACGTATCACACAGAGCATTAGAGTGGCATTCCGTAAGTTATTACGTACACAAATAATTGTAAGATTTAATTAAGACTCGATTTTTTTTAACGCTTACAACTGTAGAAATATTTATGAAAATATGATACATCCAACTGTCTCATATTTTACAAAAAATGTTCTTTTTTTCCCTAAACATTCTGTTTTTACAATAATCGCAATCATTTAAATTGAACGCATTATGAATTCGCCGAGCCTTTGGCGTTCACGATCGAGAAATCATTCAATTTGGCAAAATCAAATAGTACAGCATAATAATAATTCAACTTTGCTATTCTTAAAATTAACGAATCTCATTTTTTATGATATATTCCGAGAATTCAAAATATAACATTACACGCGATTTTTTTATTTTCAAATTTCTGTCCGCCTAGTAGAATTTGGGACGAATCAAATTGTAAAAATTAATTTGTACTTTCTTTTTTAAAGACAAATGCGTCTACTAGAAGCACCAGGCATACAAAAGTGTCAGGTACTTCTATTACTGCAGCAACAAAGAAATGTAATCTTAAAAATTTCTCGGTACTCACAAAAAAAGACGACAACGTGATCATTCTCGTCCAAAATATTCTCCAACATTCTCGCGTTAACCTCCTCAATTTTGCCAGGTATCTCGAGTGTATTCTCATCCGTTAGCCACGAAAGAACTTCGTCCTCGTCCTCAACGTCACCCTTGTAAATTAGTGGCTCCTTATTACGGAAGAACGCGAGAATGGGGAAATTTTTGATTCCGTGCTTTTTCGCGACACCAGTGTCTTCAGTTGTTACAAATATTATTCCGGTCTCGTCGAGCTCGTCATCGATGTTCTCCAATTCTTTGAGAACGGTTTCGCACTCGTCACCCTCTTCGCACCGACCACCTAGAGTAGAGTTAGAAACAACAAAATATGGAGTGTCACCTAAATTGGCCAAAATCCAAAGGAAAGCTTAACGTTTCGAAAAATATTCAATCTTCAAGAAGCAAGTTTTTTTTCGGAATAATATTTACATTCGAATCGTGGGGTTTTTCTTTTTTGGTTTTTCGGTCGAGCAATTCTCATGAAATGGATATTAATTCCCACATGAATACGAAAGATGCTTAGTCTTTTTTGTTTATACAAGTTGAAAAACTTACTGAAGTAAACGACGACGTATTCGTGCTCCTCGATAAGGCCCGACAGAATTTCGTCCGTAACTTCCTCGATCGTTGCCGAATTTTTCTGCTCTATCAGCCACTCGAGTACCTCGTCCTCATTGAGCAAATCGCCCTCGTAGATCGCCGGTATTTTGTCCTCGAAGTAAACGAGGGTTGGCAAGTGATCGATGCCGTAATCCTTCGCCTCGGCCGCATTGTCCAGCCGTATCATCACGATGTTCTCCTTCTCGAGATCGTCGTCGATGTTCTCGAGCTCGTTCAGAATTCTCATGTTCTGCTTGTCATCTTTGTCGTCTGCGAATCCGTAAAATTGTAATTTGTCAATGAACAAATATCAACAAACGATTCCTTCCCGAATCATGATATGGTTCAATTGAAAACTAACTCGATTTTCGACCCGCCGATTTGTTCTATTCAGTGTCCCATGCAGAAACTGCCGTGGGGATCCAATCAGATTCCCATACTTGTCACCACTTCCTGATAGGGATCCAATAGGTCATCGCATTGGATCCCTATAATAAAACGTCACACTCGTACATTCGATTCTAATCGGGATTCCCCATTGGAATCCAATGTACGAATCCTATTTGAATCCTAATGAATTCCCGCGTGTCAAAGCGTGAATTCTTTAGGATTTGTTTGATAAAACAGAATCGGATACGCTTCTTGATGGATCCCATCGCATTCTGTACGTTGGACTTTTGAAACAATATATTTAGATACTAGCTTCCGCTCGCGACTTCGCCCCCGTAGAATCTGACCCATAGAAACTTCATTAGAAGTAGAACCCCGGATTAGGGGTTTTCAAAAATCCTGAAATGTGCGTTTTATTATTTGTTTTGAAGAATATTTATAGCGAGTTTCAAGTTGATACACGCAAGGAAATTTTTCCATACAAATTTTTACACCCCATTTCACCCCCTAAAGAGTTGATTTCCAAAATATCCTTCTTTAATGCCCCTCTACACCTTCTAAGGAACATATATTTCAAGTTACAAGTTGGGACACGCAAGGAATATAATTTTCCATACAAACTTTGCCACCCCCTTTCACCCCCTTAGGGGTTGAATTTCGAAAAATCCCTTCTTAAATGATGCCTCCAATATAAAATCAACACCCTCCCCAAATTTCACGTTTCTACCTTTAGCGGTTTATGCTGGGCGATGATGAGTCAGTCAGTCAGTCAGGACTTTGCCTTTTAATATATATATTAGGGTGGTCATTATTTGGGGTCAAAATTAATTTTACATTTTCCGCCCCCTAAATCGGTTCGAAATACGTAAAAAGTAACGCTGTAATTCTTCAGATTTTTAAAAAAATGTTCAACCCTTGACCACGGCGGTTGAAGTTTTCCATTTAAAATACATGGGGTTTTCCTGCGTTTGCAGTCACTATTTTACTGTGGGCCTAAATATGTTTGTAAAATCTTGAAATTTTCAGAAGTTAGTTTACAAGCATGTTGCTACATGGAAAAAATTTCCAAAACCCCTACCCTCAAAATGTTGTATAATATCACCATAATAATTATAACTTTTTTTTTAATTTTTCAAATTTTTTTTTTATTTTGCTTCCTCGTTTTTTTATAAATGTATTTAAAATAGAATAATTTTCTAAACGAGTTACAAATTCTTAAGTATTGTCTTCTTTTTTGCGTCTGGTTGATTTTTTCGATATTCTCTTACAATTTGTAAAATGAACTGTTTTTCTTGTTCGTTCCGTGTGAGTATTTCATTGTAATCGGTGAACAGTGTTCACCGATCCGTGTGAGTATTTCATTGTAATCGGTGAACATCGAAATATCGATGTCAGAGCCGATATCGGTGCCGAACGATATCGGAGAATATCGAAAAAATCATCCAGACGCAAAAAAGGAGACAATATTTAAGAATTTGTAACTCGTTTAGAAAATTATTCTATTTTAAATACATTTATAAAAAAACGAGGAAGCAAAATAAAAAAAAAATTATAAAAAAAAAAGTTATAATTATTATGGTGATGTTATACAACATTTTGAGGGTAGGGGTTTTGGAAATTTTTTCCATGTAGCAACATGCTTGTAAACTAATTTCTGAAAATTTCAAGATTTTAAAAACATATTTAGGCCCACAGTAAAATAGTGACTGCAAACGCAGGAAAACCCCATGTATTTTAAATGGAAAACTTCAACCCCCGTGGTCAAGGGTTAAACATTTTTTTAAAAATCTGAAAAAATTACAGCGTTAATTTTTACGTATTTCGAACCGATTTAGGGGGCGGAAAGGGTAAAATTAATTTTGACCCCAAATAATGACCACCCTAATATATATAGATGAATACAAAATGAGTGAATATTAAGAAAAAAGTTTAATCTTATCTTTATATTTAAATAATCAATTTCAATTCCATGACTGAAAATCTACTGTAACTATCGTTTGTTACTTATTTTACTGCACTTTTATTTTAATGCATGATATCAGCACACACGTATACGCTCATGAAGCGAGCAGGTTATGTTTCAATACACCGAGCTTTTTCTCGTGACTTTTCACATATTTTTTATTCGAACGTGGTAAGAATTCGCAAACGGCTTTCATCGAGGAACAGTACAGAATCAAATTGAATCCCAATAAGGACTCCCACTAGGTGCAATGGCTCTAACTAATTCCTACAGGGATGTGGGTGCATCTTGGAACTCTCCAACAAATTTGTGCACAGAATCACGAACGGATTTTTTTTGTGCGATCCCACAACTACCGATTAAGGATTTCAAATAAAAAAATTCCCAACGACGTTAATCGGGAAATAGTGCAAAATCCACTTGGATTCCAATGTGGGCTTCCTCCCTGCGGCATCTCTATTAAATCCTTATAGGGATGTGGTGGGATCTGCGGACACTACAACAAATTTCTGCACTGGGTACAACGGAAATCCGATCGTTCAGAGTTTTGAAGCAGTATTCTAGTCGAGAAATTTCATTTTTTTGGCACTTTCTTGAAGTATAGACTTTTATATGTAATCGAAAGAAAATTTGAAAATTCCCAATATTTACAATGTTATAGCGATGTGAATACGGCCGAATTGAGAGGCCACACCGGCGCCAATCGGACAATCAGAAAATTCTAAGGAAGCTAGAACTGCTCGCTAGAAATAACGAGCTTCTGAAAATTATCATTTCGAAATCGAGGAAGGTACACTTTACGAAGCAAGCATGGCCGATTAAAATAACGTAATTATAACATGCCATTATACCACTTAGATAGTTGCGATTGCCTGATGTCGGACTTAAAACGTTAAACGCGTTTTTCTCGCAACTATACTTTTTTCAACCTAGTTACCATGAAACCTCGAGTTCTATTCAACCGATTGACTTCAAATTTAGTATGTGCCTCCAGTATATATCCCTCTATCATCTCTACCTCAGGAATTGCAAAATTGTTAATATTACGATTAAAAAAATATATATTTACTTTGAAAAATAGGGCGAGAAATTAACTTTTGTTTCAGACAGTCGCCATTCAACTTTTTTCTCTCCTTGGTATCTGCCACAATGACATTCTTATTGATCAAGCAAATTGGTTTTATTTCCGTTTCAGATAAAAGGAAGCTTTGGAATCATATCAACCGCCTCAGCCTTTTTTTCACGGCCATATTTAGAGACCCATAACTTTTTCAATTATTATTTGTCTCACATAACATTTTATGTTCGTAAGTTCTTGGAACATTAACATAAAAATGTAAGACAATGGATACTAAATAATTGTTTTTTATCTAGCCCGAAAAACCCCCAAAATTAGACCTTAGTCCTCTAGATTAGAATATTGCTTTGATGAGGGATTACGAACTTTCTGAAGAAGCAACCCGTGCTGAAATTGAGTTCGGGCTTAGATCGAACCCATCCCGAATTAATTTTCCCTAACTTTATTAAGGGGTTACGTGGGTTTGAAAATGTCAAAAAATCCATTTTTTTAAATTTTATTATCTAATAGTACAGTATGTCTAGAATATTCTCCCAAATTTTTAAGTCAATCGAAGTAAAAGTCTAGGAGAGAGAGCCTTTGAGAATTCCCCCCCATGGGGAAAGATCGGCCGGGAGCGACAGGTATACGCAGTTTTCTCAAAACACTATTTTTAAAGTTGGTGGACACGATTTCTCAAAAACTAATGCACCGATCTTATTGAAATTTTGCTCACTTCTTCAAAATAGCATTGACTAGTGATTGAACGAAGGTTTTTTTTCGATTACAACTAATTTTACAAGGCTATACGTAGTGTAAATTGTACCAAAAATTGAACTATTTTGCATACAACCCTGCCAAAAATTCAAATTTCAAATTTTTTAAATCCTTCGTTCAATCACGAGCTATACTTATCTACTAACAGCAAAAAATTGGTGTTTTAATTTCAGATAAAGCTATCATGAGTTATCCTGACCACCACGAGGACCCTTTTTTTTAAGGGTCTCCGGAAACCAGGTCCCACCGGCTGAAATTCCCAAATTTTTGGATGAATTTTTTTTTTATATTGTTGAAATGTTGCTCTTTTATGTGCTTAACATTTTGAATAAAATAATTTATATATTATATTTTTAAAAAATAAAGAAAATTTGCTTTTTTTGGCTTCAAAACCCACGTAACCCCTTAACGCCCTAGTCTGGAAGCCTCACATGGGCCATCACAGTGACCGGTCACACTTTGCTACCGAGGGCCATTGAAGGCAAAATAACCAGGGCCCTTGAAATTGCCTCTACGGCGCCTCATAACAAATGATTGCAGTCATGTGCGTATGAGCGTCTGTGTGCACTGTGAAAAAGAAATGTGTTTCTTTTCAATATATTTGAGGCTTAGAATTCTATTGCATATTTTGGCACGTTTGATCTCGCGTTGTTCCAATGTACGCACTGCATGCGTGTTGGTTCAAGGCATCACATCTCGTATACTAAACCCATAGTTTAATTATGATATTCAATCGATCTCGATAATTATTATGCCACAAATTCTTTAGTCAAGCAATTTATACTGATTTACCTCTATACTAGCAAAGTCTAGTAGTATTGGGGAAATCGGTACTAGGGAATCTGCAACTTCACCCCTTAAACACCTTTATTTGGTTTCCGTACTAAGACCATAGTTTTAGTCAACCTAGTTACGCTACCATTCCCTTATAGGAACCCGGTCCGGCTCTTTCTCCGAAAACCATACTATGGAATCCACAAATAATCCCTTGAAGGCCCCGAATTATATTAGGGATGCCCTGCCAATTTTCCACACGGGAAATAAAAAGGCGGGCCGCGAAAGAAGGTGGACGATTTTACTTTCGGTATAAATAATCTCAGCGTCGAAAGGACTTACATTGGATTACTTACAAAACAGTACAGCAAGGTATGGGGTTTTCTCGATAAGTTTCTCCATCATCTCGTCCGTTACTTCCGGAATTTCTCGATGTTTCTTCTGGTGTATCAGCCAGCCGAGTAATTGGTCCTCGTTCATCAGATCTCCTAGAAATTCAATGAGGTTGTTATTATCACCACCACCACCATCAATCATATTATTTCCATATTACTCGTCTATTGAAATTGCAAAGAAGTATTTTCTTTTATACGACTATGTATCCAAATTACCATCGTATATGTGTGGTATTCCACGCTCAAAGAATACCAGTGTCGGCAAATCGTCAATTCCATATTCCTTTGCCTCGTCCTCGTCGTCGATCTTGACGAACGCAATGTCGTGTTGATCGCAATCGTCGTCGATATTTTCCAACTCGATGAGAATCTTCTGTCCCTTCTTCTGATCTTTATCATCTATGAAGGAAAAAATATATACTTGCCTGTCTCATAACGGAAGCTTATGTCCAATGAAAAAAGTCGAATCTTGAATTACCGGTTTTTTTTAGATAATTCGAAAACATTGTATTGAATCGATGAAGTTTTTCAATGTGCAAAATTACTTAGGAAAAATAGGTTTTTTTTAGCTGTGGCGCTTAGGCACTTGGAAAATATTTTTCTTTGTTTCGGTTTATGATGAAAAATTACTCACAAAACAACACTGCCACATAGGGCATTTTTTCGATAACCATATCCAACATTTCATTGGTAATATCCTCAATCTGATCGCTCTTTTGTTGCTGTTCAAGCCACTTAAGAACCTTCTCCTCGTCCTCGAGATTTCCCTCGTAAAGGGTCGGTATACCTTTCTCAAAGTATATCAAACTGGGCATTTTTTCGATACCGTACTCCTTGGCTTCATCGGCGTTGTCGATTTTCACGAATATCACACCCATCTGATCACACTCGTCGTCAATGTTCTCTAGCTCGTTGAGCACTCTCTGTGACTTTCGATCGTTGTTGTCGTCTAAATCATTTATTTATTCTGGCGTAAAAGTAAACGGTGGCAAATCATACAAAGAAAAGCAGCACAGAAACAGAAACGCGAAACAACAATTGCATATCCGCATCCTTTCGATCTTCAAACAAACCCAAGCATTTTGGGTAATCATTTTTTTTTTCACTCCGGAGATGTATCAGGTCAAGGCAGAAGGGGTTCATTTTCCAACACTTTTTTTTAGCCTTGCTATGAAAAAAAAATAATCTGACTTACAAAAGAGTACTGATATAGTTTTTCCTTCCTTCACGAGACGATCAAGCATTTCGTCCGTGACATCCTCGATTTCGTCCTTCTCCAATTGAGATAGCAACCACTCGAGAATTTCGTCCTCATTCTCGAGGTCACCTTTAGACGGTAAACGAAGAAAATCAATTTGCAGTAAGCCTCGTATATGTAAAATTTTTTGAAAGTAAATCAAATGTTTTTAATGGCGTTGAAGTTTGCATCGTTGGAATGCAACGAAGCTTCGTTATAATTTTTTTTATCTCTTCATTTTTGTTATAAACTATAATTTTTTATAGATTAAGCTCGTGGAGCCCTTATGAGGATAAGAAAAACCATTGTGGTGATTTTCGTACTCTAAATTGGAAGAAAAAATGTGAGCCATAGAAAAAATGTTAACATTCGTCACATTCCAACGATGCAAACTTCAACATCATGTTTCTTATAGCTCTTCGAATGTGATGTATCAATCGGTATTTTTGGATATTACCGAACAAGTTCTTAATTTTTTTCGACTCTTATGGTTTTTTCTCATAGCATTTTTATCCTAGATAAATTCCTACCATCAAATACATTGGGTATTTGTCTCTCAAAATACACAATTGCAGGTATCGAATCGATGCCAAAATCTTTCGCTGCTCTCTCATCGTCAATCTTAACAAATTGTATTCCGTGCTTGTCGCAATCATCGTCGATCTTTTCGAGCCCATTGAGAACCTGCATCGAGTCGTCGTCACCATGGTCGTCTGTGTTTTATTGATAAATTAGAGAAAAATATGATATATATATAATTGTCAACAAATCATCAAAGGAATTTTAAGAATATTGAAATCGAACACATAA
Organism: Ophion ventricosus; assembly: GCA_963932345.1. Classification (NCBI taxonomy): domain Eukaryota; kingdom Metazoa; phylum Arthropoda; class Insecta; order Hymenoptera; family Ichneumonidae; genus Ophion; species Ophion ventricosus. The sequence goes on along the minus strand of OZ010715.1, from coordinate 14,111,496 downwards.
TTACGTACAAAAAAGTACAACGAGATTATCCAAGTTGCCGATTAGCGTGTTCAGAGTTTTGGCAGTTACGTCCTCAATCACGTCCTCCTCGTCACCGGTACTCTTGTTCGATACTAACCACTCCAAGACATCCTCTTCTTTGCTCAGTTCGTCTGTGCAATTAATCAACTCTGTCACATTCTTTTTTTAATCGCAAAATTACGAGAGAATCACAGTATTTCTCCTCGTAAATTGTTTATTCAATCAGACAATCAATTTAATAATTGCGAAATGGTTAATGAGTTAAGTAAGTATATATTTCAGTAGTGGTTTTGGGGATACATTAATATCAATTGCCAGGTAGTTAGGGAAAATTATTTCTTTTCTTCGGCATTACAATCGAAATTTTAATTAAATAAATTCCCAACTAATTTACGCGTTAATTGATCAATTGCTTGTGCTTTTACCATAAAACTATTATTATATAAAAAATGCTAAAAAGTATCGAAATCCGAAATTTATCAATTTTTTCAACTGTTCATGGATTGGTTTCTCATCGAGCAGCTTGGTTTGGCAGCGTTCGAAAAATCTTTTTACTGTATTCGAAAAATGGCATTTATTCTCGATATATTAATTCTTTCTTTTTAAAAAAAAACCCTTCGAAAATCTCAAAAAATTGTGCTCGAGGATACGCTTGGAAATCGTGAGAATAAGCGGTAGTGGAATTTTGGACCTCCGTATGGAATCGAAGAAACGGCGTAATTGGCTAATTTGAACGGCAACATGGAGGAGGCCGTGTCATCAAAATGAGCAAAACTGGAACTCTGACTTGCAAAGGGAAAAAGAATACGGCTGAGAACGCAACCAGATCGGCCTCGAAAGAGTCAACAAAATTTAATTTTGTACACGGAGAGAATTAAAAAGTAATTTTTGTCGTGAATTTCACGGTAAAAATTACCGTGATATATTTCAATGTGGTGACAAGTGAGAAAAGCATAATAATTCGTATGCGACAAGTTTTTTTTAACTCACGTTACAGAAAATTTCAAATACGTAGCTAAAATTTTACTATACAAGAAGGGTAGCGCGCACGATATTTTTTACCGAGAGCACAATACATTTTCCTATAACACTCATTAAATTTTATAATAAATCTTAAAATAACTGTTATAAAGACGATACTTTTTTATAGACATTTTTGAAAGGCATAAAATAATAAAATGCACAGTAAAATTTCGCTGATATTATATATTTTTTAAATTTAAGTTTTGCGTATTTTGTTACACATGAAAATTTACTAGAAAATCTGGTAAAATTTTCTATCTGAAGAAGAAATTTTATTTTATTTTCGTGAATATCTGTGTTTTACTCAGTAATAATGAGCGAAGTTTCACGGTTGTTATCTGGTTACCGTTACCGCACGGTAATTTTTAACATTTAATTCTCTCCGTGAAGGGTAGCGCGCACGATAATTTTTACCGAAAGCACAATACATTTGCCTATAACACTCATTAAATTTTATAATAAATCTTAAAATAACTTTTATAAACACGATACTTGTTTATAGACATTTTTGAAAGGCATAAAATAATAAAATGCACAGTAAAATTTCGCTGATATTATATATTTTTTAAATTTAAGTTTTGCGTATTTGGTTACACATCAAAATTTACTAGAAAATCTGGTAAAATTTTCTATCTGAAGAAGAAATTTTATTCTATTTTCGGGAAAATCTGTGTTTTACTCAGTAATAATAAGCGAAGTTTCAGGGTTGTCATCTGGTTACCGTTACTGCACGGTAATTTTTAACATTTAATTCTCTCCGTGTATTCTTAGGTCTTTTTCTCAATCGAAATTCTTTTTCTTTTGACAAATCACCGATAAATTACATTTCTGAATAATGTGTCTAATTGCTCGATTACAATTACACGGCAATCGTTCGTCAGAAGTTTTCTTTTTCCTATTCGCCGAAATGTTCCGGTCTGGAACAAATGTTCATCGATTTATTTTTGAGAATATCGTTGAGGCCAAAAACCACACTTAAGGTGTGGTTTAAAGGATGTGAGAGGTGTCTAGGAGTTAATATATTATATTTTTATAGACTTCTCGTGAGCTTACGTTCGTAAATAATTGGAATTTGATGACGATAGTAGACGAGAGCCGGGAGAGGTCCGAGGTTGTATTCCTCGGCGAGTTCCTCGTCCGCGATTTTTACGAAACCAATGCCAAGCTGATCAGCTTCGTCGTCGATATTCTCCAATTCTTGAAGAGCTTTCGCGCACTTTTTGCAGTCCGGTTTGTCTGTCCCATTTGAAATCAATGAATTTTCGTATTATTTTTTCGTCCGAATTCAGTTCTTTTACCCTTCTGTTTGTATTGTTCTTTTTTCTGTTCGAGACTGACTAGCGTTGAATCTCCGAATTCGACGAATTAACATTAGGGTTAAGAGGAGTCCACTATTTTTATTTACATAAAAATTGCATGACTCACGATCAAAGAGTCTGTTTCCTTAATCTACAGATGAAGTAACAAACAAAAAACAGTTGAGAAAATGCTCTCATGCAATATGAAATCTCGAGGATGTTTTGTGTATGTATTTATAGTTTTTTTTTTTCATCGGTATATTCAAAAAGTGTTTGGAAAAGTCGTGAATCTTTGTTAATTTAATGTGGTACTTGCACAATTTCGATGTGATTTGCCGACTCGTTTCATCATAAACATTTTTTTTATTATTATCGATCCAAAGCAGTGAGAACTTTTAAATTTGGGCTGAATAAAATTCAAAAGGCTCGAAAAAGGGCTGCCTATTAATTAATAGGCCGCACTTTTTCGAACCTTTTGAATTTTATTCAGCATCAATTCATCACCATATCGTGGCGTTATAATTATTGAGCCTTCATTTTCTTATGTAATATTCTTTTTCGACTGTCCATACAGAAAACTTTCCTCGTTTTATTATCACCCTCAGATTAGAGAAAAAATTTAATACACAAATCATGCAACTAAGTTATTGTGCTTAAAAAAAAAAGTTGAGTGACGTCGAAACTACGAGTGATTAGAGATGAAATTTATCTGTCTAGTCGGAGATGGGTGTCGTTCGAATAAACTTGCGATCATTTTTTTCCGATTGAATAATCATGTAACAATCTTTAATATTCTGAATTTATTTAACTTTAATAAATAATGCATTTTTAGCTTTTATTCCTTTGACAATAATAAGTAATTGAGTAGAAATTGTGATTAGGCCTTTTACAATTATTAATTCAGGTAGACGATGCGGTCATAAGGTAACATTTCCAAAAAAAATTTGAGTAAAATATTATAAAATCCTTAGTCCGTAGTTTTCAAATGCACCAGACATTTGTTTTTGGCTAAATAAATGCATGATTCAAATCAACTTTGTTTCGACAATTGTATTCCGAACGATCTCCATGCTTGGGCTTGCTACAACGGACCAAGTGTATTGTATTTATCATTTGACATGCTCCATAAGCGTATAGAGTTGAACAAAAAGAATACACTAATGGAAAGCCTACGATTTTCCCAATTACGATACATTTTTAATAATAAATCTAATGAACGTTACATGTAAATTTCATCAATGAGTTTATGAAATTCGTTTCCCTCTCATGTTTCATAAATAGAGCAGGAATTTTCGACAATTGGAGCATGAAATATATTTTGAAATGTTTCGTTTTTCACTCATTTTCGTATTTGAAAAGCAGCCTGAGTATTTAAATAATTGAGATGGTGCAATGTCTGCCTCAGGGAAATATTCGAATTATTTGCAATCAGTATGGTCAACATGATAAATGTAAATAGTAGCGTGGCAGCACAGCAGGTTCAGTGGAAATATCAAACTAAATATACATTTTTTTATACAGTAGCCATAAAGTAAGCAATTGCAACTTGATTCGAAACTTATCAGTGATTTCGTGTCCCTGCTATAATGCAAATTGCTACAAATATACTGTATTCGTACGATCGTATGGGTGTATACTTATTTCCGGCTATGAGTAGGAAATAAAGGAAAACGATAACATTGTCTAATTTCACTTAAAGATCTAAAAAAGGTCTACTCTATAAATCTATAAGAAAAATCGAATTATGATTGATTACTGAAAGACGAAGAAAAATATTATGATATCGGGGGGGGGGGGGGGGATTTGGATTTTACGTAAGAGTGTACTTACTAGAGCCGGCGCCAGTACACCGCTCCGTGTTCGGACCTACCCACACCAACACACACCAAAAAAATGTTCACCTATATTAGATACACGTTATTATTAATATTATTATTATTTACGCATTTGTTTAAATGTGCGCCAGGCACACGAGCGCCCGTATGCAACGTTCGATTATTGACATACTCCTGGAAAATAAACTTGGATGAGTCATTCGATTTGGAGGAATACAGGAGGTATATACGTTTGAGTCCCGTGAATTTTTGTTTCTAAATAATTTCTTTTTTACATCGCCTGTATAAGTGAAAATTAATAATACAGGCGAACAAAAATTAAATTACCAAATTGTCAAGTAGATATGCCAATTTTGTTTTGTTCGTCTTATAACACGTGACTCTAAAATTGTATCTAAAAAATCGCGTGTGTTCCCAAAATTCAAACATTTTGGTTAACAATAACAAATAACATTTCTCTCAAATCTAATAAACACGTGCGCAACTGTTCGTGAGCAATATTTGATGCTCTATTTCTAGTATAATTGTCTTACAGACTTACTCCGATTGCAATAATGATTAAGTTGTTATTTTAATTATGATCTGATACAATTGCCCCTCCCATGCCTCCTTATCAATATTATTCATCCGCGTAAGCTGCTTTTCCATTATTGCGTACGCTTATTTCAGACTTAAAACACTCGTGCTTTGTCCAAACTTCTATCGTTCCGAAAAGTAAATAATTTTGCAAAGAATCATATCTGCAAGAATGCAATATTATTTTCTTCAATGCCAATTCCTTAACTGAAAGAGAATAATATGTATATTATTGGAGGCTGCCCCGTGCAGTGCAAAGTGAGAAAACATTTTACTTTGTCAATTTGTCATGTATGAAAAACAATAACTTCCCAAGTTTTATCAATCGTGATTAAGTCCTGTCAACGAAATCTTCGAAATTACGAGTGCATCGGCAAAGTTAAAAAAAATATATTAGTTTACGAAAATTTGAGTCTGTTATATATTATATACTTGTTAAAAAATGTGACCAATTATTTATCTTCGTTTGTTTACCATCCCGTAAAAAAAATGCATCCTTCGGGTGAAGTATCATTTATGCGGTAATCACATAGGTATAAATCGACATTGATAAAAAAAAAGATTGCCTCTTATGGCTAGACGAGCAAAGCTTCGGTCATTGAACTTTCTCGTATTGCTCATACTTTTGGCCAACAAGCACAACATGTGACGCTTTGCATAGATCATATATATACACGCATATATATACAAATATAATACGCAAAATGTCGACCAAGCCAGCATTAATCATAATGAAAATCATATCTTGTCGATATATATATGTATACATATACGTTACGTTCGCTCAACGCAAACTCATCACGCGGACTTCACGTTATAAACACTGTAACATTTACACTGATATTTACAACATTTACATAATACACATTGCCGTCCCGTGTCTCTTGACGTCGTTAAAAAAAACAAACAAATAAGAAAAAAACAGGCTGACGAAGAGATTCTGGGGAGAATTCTGTAGAAAAGTTAAGTAATTAATTATTTAAGAAAATAAGAAGCCGTTAAGCTTCTTTAGATTTGTCATTAGCGCAATATTTATTTCGTGGAAAAGTTTCTGAAATTTTTCAAATCTTGCTGACTTTCATGTAACCGATCTCATACAGCAGGTGAATAATAATGATTGCAAAACAAATCGCAACAAACGAGAAAGCTCATTATTTAAAGAAAATCTATTGATTATTATTTGTCAAAAATATTCAACTTTTTAATTCGAGCATTCTGATTAAAACAATTGATCCTACCCTTGTAATGGGCGCTGCAAAATGAGAGAGCTGCAATCTTTCACTAGATTCCAAAAATCTATATCGAAAATTATTGTTGCCAGAAACTTTACGTTTTCGAGTTGTTCATAGGTTGACCACACTGATATCGGAGTTACAGTTTTTTAAATAACCCAAATGATTGAAGATTAAAAGAGCTTTTGAAAATCCAAACAAATTGATGATTCGCATGACTTACAGAAGAGAACGGCCACGAATTCCGTATCCTCGACTATTTTACCGAGGATTTTCGAATTTACTTCTTCGATTCTGTCGGGCAGGTCCATGGCCTCGAGACTCGTCAAGAATTCCAGTACATTCTCTTCGTCCATTAGGTCACCTAGATTATTTCATTAAACGTTTATTCATCCTATATTTACCGTAAATATAATTTACACTACACGATACGCGTACACACACGGACATCGTAATAAATATATATATATATAAATATATTACGATTTATTACACTACCTAAAACATGAGACTCACTCAAACTCTTAAGGTACGTAACGTACCTTAAGGGTGTACATTTAACCTTAATCGCATATTAAAGAATGACGAGATAACTACCGGAATGTCGAAATCATTACGATCAATGCACTCGACCAGCTTCTGCGGTTTCAATATAACTCACAGTCGTTAATAAAAAAAAAATCCAATTGAATTTCAATTAAGGTCAATATGAAAAAAATACCAAAGTTTTTTTTTATCCACTCTTTTAAACTCTTTGTATATTTCGAATTTATTATTTTCTTCTATTATAGTCCAGAGTGTTTATTGAAGAGCGTTTAATAAGCTTGGCACCTTAAGGAGGTTGGAGTGTAGCCCACAATAAATGATTTAAAAAAAAATTATATCTATATGTTATTGTCCAGACTATACTGAACTTTACGATTTTTTTCACATTTTTTCACTACAAAACGGCAGAGCTAAAAAATAGTTTAATTTATGTAACTTTACGTGCGGTTAGATGGGCAAGACGTTCACGCTATGAGTGTGGTAATTTTTTTTTGGCTATTTAGCACTAAGATAAACCATTTATAACAACGATTTAACGTAAACTGATCCTTTGTAAACATTTAGAAAAACTAAAAACCCATCTTGCCCATCGAAAACCTATACAGTACTGGACAAAAAAAAGTACGCACTAGTCGAAATTTCTTACCGCACTAAAATTTACATAGCGGACTCAAAAATAAAGGTAATTGAATTTCCCAAGTGGCGTTTTAAAAAGTACAAGTTAAACTTTATTTTGCTTGTTGAGAAAATTCTCTACGATTTTTTTCGCCCCGGTGCGCACTTTTGAACGTGACCATTTTTTGGCCGTCGAAAATTAACTACAAAGTTTGTGGAACATTTTTTCCTCGTTTTTTTCCATGGGAAACTTAAAAAGAATATCAAAACCGATATTTTTATTTTTTAGAAAGTCTCATACTTTTTTTTACCTTAGTATTGCATTTTTAGCTAAAAAAGACATGTTTTAGAAAAAAAGGCGTAATCGAAGAACTACAGGGTTTCAGGGGAAATGTCAAGAGGGTAAAAAGATGCATGGGTTCACACTGGAGTGGCTAGAATTTTTTCAGAATTTTTTTGTGACATTTTTTTTACCATTTTTGGTTGACACTTTGATGAGTGGAAAGGCTCCACTTGGGAATTATGGGGTCTAGGACAATATATTCAGAAAGGAAATTTGTTTACATATTCATTTTTAATTAACAACAATTCTTTTTCATTTTCATTTTTTTATTTTAATTTTCAAAAATAAAAAAAACATCTAGAAAAATTGTAGTTATAAAAAATGAAAATGTAAACAAATTTCCTTTTCCTAATTGTCCTAGACCCCATAATACCCAAGTGGAGCCTTTCCACTCATCAAAGTTCCAACCAAAAAAGGTAAAAGAAAAATTTCCAAGAAAAATTCTGAAAAAATTCTAGCCGCACCAATGTGAACCCATGCAACTTTTTACCCTCTTGACATTTCTCCTGAAACCCTATACTTCTTCGATGACGCCTTTATTTTCTAAAACATGTCTTTTGTAGCTAAAAATGAAATACTAGGGCAAAAAAAAGTACGAGACTTTCTAAAAAATAAAAATGTCGGTTTTGATATTCTTTTTAAGTTTCTCATGGAAAAAACCGAGGAAAACATTTTCCACAAACTTTGCAGTTAATTTTCGAAGGCCAAAAAATAGCCGAAAAATGGCCACGTCCAAAGTGCACACCGAGGCGAAAAAAAATCGTAGAGAATTTTCTAAAAAAGCAAAATAAAGGTAAACTTGTCCTCTTTAAAACGCCAAGTGGGAAATTCAATTACCATTATTTTTGAGTCCACTATGTAAATTTTAGTGCGGTAAGAAATTTCGACTAGTGCGTACTTTTTTTGTCCGGTACTGTATATTCAATATTGAACCGTCAAAGTTTGATAAAAGATTAAAAATCTTTTTAATCTTTTAATCTTTTAAATATTTTCAATCCTTTTAATCGAATAAAAGATTACGACTCTTTAATAATAATCATCAATAATGTTATACTTTTTCAAACTGGTAGTAACACCTGTTGTGTTTCTTTTTCACGTAACAAAAGTATAGAAATCCATAATTTTTTCCTTTAATTATATATTTTATGACAACTAGGCATCTACGAAATAAATCAATACCTCGAATGCATTTTTTTTTGAGCTTTATTGAAAAAAAAACTCATAAACCGTCATTTGACTCAACTGAACCGCTCCAAGTTCCTTAAAATGCAATTTTATTGCTTCGTTGAAGAGTTAAGTTCTTTCAAGATCATAGTTAATCCAATAACAAATAAAACATACTTGATGGATTATAAACTGCCTCGTGTCTTTATTTTGACGTACATCTCGGAATACAAAATATACTCATTGTAATAATAGACTTCAGCAAAGGGATCCTTTACGACAAAAGAGAGACATAACACGCGAACGGAGAAAACGAGTAAACGGAAGGTCCCGAAGATTTTACACGTATAGATATAGAGATCCAACGATCTGTCAACAAAAAGAGCCAATCTACGATTCTATTTTTAACAAAATGTTTCGATTAATCATTGGATATTTTTAATAAGAAAAAAAAGAATAATAATAAAGAAATAAAGTCACTGATTTGTAACTGAACGAGTTGCAACATATTTCCAAAATTTGCAAACGGTAGTCGAGTATCCGTATGCAGGTAATACTGCATTTTACTATAGGTGTAGAAAATCTCGCGGAACATTCAACAAAGTCCATCTCGTTGTTGGTAATTCGCAAGGTGCACGAGTACATCACGATTGGAGCAATAGAGAATTGTGGGTCAAATGCTATTGCCTGAACCTCGAGCTTTTCTCATTCCTCTAGCAAGGTCGTAAGTTTCGGCATTATTCCAATAAAAGTTTTTGGCGGAGACGCGCAGCGCTACCGCCCCCGCGAATCTCATCAACGAGACCCGATGTTATGTGTACTTGTGTTTGGGGGAAAAATAAACAAAGGCCCAAGAACAATGAAAAAGTATCTTCTCTTCTCGCATAACTGTGACACAGTTTTATCTTTATCTTAAGGTAGTAGTCTCGCCAAGGCGTTTTTCTATGGATTTTTATTTTTATTTTGAGAACTCGTTCAGAACGCTATTGAATGATTACCTGCAAAATTTCAAAAGGATTCACCGTTCCGTTTTCGAGATATTGGCAATTAAAGATTTCTTGGTTTTACACGTGTTCTTATGGGGAGCAGTCGAACATTTCACGCAATAACATCGAAAATTCTCAATTACAGAGGAACATATGACGAAGTGGGTAAAAAAAAATCATGAATTTTGACCATCTAGTTTCAGAGATATAGCGATTTAAATTAAGCAATGTCTAGCGACTCTAGCGCCACGAAGCGAATGGAGCAGACTACAACTATATTACAGTAGTGCGTGTCTATCCGTATACGCAGAGTATCTACGTATTAGTAGCGGGAATGGATAGTCTGATAAAAAAGTGAGGGTTAGGTAAACGTTTTCATCATTATTTTGTAAGTTTTTACATCCCGATAAAATGTACAACCTAGATGATAAAGATATTTCGCAATATTTCGAAACTGTCATCGATTGAGCGGAGAATAAACTTTTCAACGTGACTGTGGCGAGACTACTACCTCAAGATATATATTGGCTTCAAGAGAATCCAAGATCCTGCATCCACTGGTGGATATGTATGCTTGTACGCAATTATTTTTTAGATATTGCGGTCGTAGATATCACAATCTTGGACCCAGAGTAACTGCAACTTCTCCTCGGCAATTTTGAATATTGCAGCAAAAACACTTGGGTCTTCAGTTAGGGAGTCTCTCATTGTGGCGTTTAATCGCGAGATATTCGAGGGCTCACCATCATAGATGATCGGCTCTTTTTCCCGGAAATACGTGAGTGCCGGGAAATTTTTGATTCCGTATTGCTTGGCGAGCCTCTTGTCGTTAATCTTGACGAAGTCGACTCCGAAGGTATCCGTGTCATCGTCGATCTTCTCGAGCTCGGACAAGACTTTGTCACACGTCGTGCAGCTCCTTGCGTCTGTAACATCCGAACATCTACGGGCTTATTCATTGTCCCCTTGTGGTTACAGCATTCCTTAACAAACAAAAGGGCGCAACCTTCATCCCTATACGCGTTAACACTTCGCTTGTATCATCGTTTCGGTTATGCAGAGTTGCCAGGGTTATTTCGAACTTTTAAATTATTCATGAAGGTAGCGATGAGTGAGAAGCCTCGAATCATAGTACTGTGCTTGATGTAGAAAAAAATTCTCTGTTCTACCAAATTTTTCATAATATTAGAAAAATTTCATTCGACAAGGACAGTCATCATGTATCAATGAAATATTGCACTTATATGCACATTCAATAAGTTATTCAACTCGACTTCAATATCCGATACGCACTCGGCTATTTTTTAAAATAATCAAAAGCGCACAACCAAGCGAACCCTTGGAGTGCAAACCTCATCCCTGTAGCTTAGCAGCCTCGTGGGAGCACACGATTGACCTACAGTTAATTTCAAGACCTCCCGAGTCAAAATTTTTCAGCCGCGTCCAACCCGCAAAATAAAGACCTCCTTCCTCGAGCAGAGATCGTCAATAGTGGATTATCGGATACCTAAACGAGGGCACAATGTTTGGAAACCAATACGTTAGGGCCTCTGATGAAACTCCCGAATTGCAGAAACTGGACATTGTCATTCAAAGGAGGCCAATGCAGAGCGCAACTGAACCTGCGAAAACCCCAGGTGGGCCTACTTCGAGCGCTCTCGCAGAACCTACTGGCCCCCCTTTCGGCCTACTCTAGGCACACTGTAGACCCTCTGGACCTTCCATTCAGCCTACTGTAGGTGCACTGTAGACCCTCCGGACCATCCATCCAGTGAAAACGTATTTATTTCATCACCGAACCGGTTACCGATCAGGCCACAATAGAGTGTTGATGGAGGAGATATCGCTTTTAGCCCCAAAGCAGGTTAGGTAGGGTCGAGGTAACGGACTTAAGATCGAAAGCAGGTTAAGGAGGCGTGTTTTCTGCACGTTTAACTGGAACTGGGGATCGAAGGAAGGTTTGGGAGGACTAACAGAAACTACACTGGGCCAAATGGAGGCATCTTCGTGGCACTGAACTCGACAAATGGGGTTTGGCATGTTCAACTGAGGCTGGCGGCTTCGGCATTACAAAAGAAGTGGATCCTGCAAGTGTTCAGAGGAGGCTATACATATTGACTCGGGACTTACTATCATTATCACTACGAAGTATTCGTATTATACTGACATTCATTGGGCCGCGTGAGAAGGAGGTCTTGGTTGCATTAATAAAGGGGGTCTCAAAATGATCTAACATTTTAAATAGCGCGCCATTTTTTTTGTGGCGAACATAGAGTACTAACCTTCGGCAGCTGGCATCAGGTAGTATTGAGATTTAGTTATGGAGAATTACACGATCGAGAAAGGCATAGAAATTCTGAAAATTCACTACAAAAATGGTGAAAATTTTGTAGGGACGGTTCGAAAGTCCGCACGTCTTTTGGTCCTCGTAACGCACTATCTCGCAACACTCTGGTGAATTTAATCATAAAATTTGAGGTTAGTGGTTCAATTCTGACCGCGAAAAGCAGGGGCCGTTCTCGGATGAAAACATAGCCACAGTGAGTGCGAGTGTTGATAAAAGTCCTTCCATCTCGAGTCGCCATCGTGCTCAGCAATTGAACATTTCAAGATGCTCTGTGCAGCGAATTTTTACAAAAGATCTGCATATGCATGCTTGCAAAATCCAATTGACACAAAAACTGCAGCCAGCAGTTCTGGACACAACCTCCATGTTTGTACCTTATATTAAAATGAAAATATTCGTACTTTTCAAGTAAATAATACGTTTTATTAATAAATTTAAATGTCAGGTCATTTTGACGCACCCTGTATTTTGCCTAAATCGCGGTTATTCGGAGCCCGAATGATCATAATATCTTTCTGTACATTTACACGCATGAACATTAAATCCATGAGCGTGCGTAACATGCACATGGTTCTCGTATAAAAGCGTGAAAATATATTCTCGTTTCTGCCTAGCGTCGAGTGCCACGTGCACCAAAAAAACGATAAAACATGAAATGAACAAATAAATAACATATGCATCTACTCGTAGTAAATGTGCTTTATATATATGTATGTGTATATATTTATAAATGTGCATACACACATTTGGATACACGTCAAAACGAGATATATTTATCAAGTAAAAAATACGTAACAGATGATAATTTTATCGACCGATTATTGGTTGGTCATGATATATTTTTCTACTGCACTAGCGTTAGGATCTTTTGACAAGTTCACTTCGGGCAACCTGTGTTTTTTCGGTAAGGAACTTCGGCACCTTCCGATCAGTATTTGCTAAAATCAACAGGTCATCAGGGCCACTTCTTTCTGATATTGTACATGTTTTAATAATTATATCATGACTACACTTTTTTACCGAGAGAAAGGATTTCGGAAGGATGAAAAAGAAGAATAGGTCTTGAAATATTCATTACCACGTCCCTGTCATATTTTATTACAATCTGAGAAATGTTGAATTACGAATAAATCTTATTTGTGATATTAAAAAAAAAAACTTGCGGGAACCCGAGTAATATTGTCAAATGAAATTGACGTTTAATGGTGAAAATGGTAAAAAAACAAAAATTCATTCAACAATCATGCCTCGAAGATGATTCATTTGTCCGAGATGAACATTGGTATATACGTGATACGTTGAAGAGAGTCACGCTTTAGACAGGGAGAGACACGAGAGGGTTTATCGGAACGACGTGCACGCACTAGACCGCGTGATCTAATTAGTCGTCGACGACGATGAGAATCGAGAAACTATGTAATCTTGGGCATCTCTGTACACGCTGAGGAATAAGGTGTAGTATAAGATATGGTTCAGAATATACGACACGCTGTCTCGGCGAAGTTCAGACTCAGACGGATCGTAATTTGACTTTATACTTTTTTAATCCACAGTCATTAAGGCCGTCTTCTAGTCTAGAATTTTGAAAAAATCGATTTTTTTTTGCATATTTTCAATGTTTAGTATTTCAAGAATATACCCTCCAAAGGAAATTTGCAAATTCCAAATATTAACGGACGTCCAGGGGATTACGATCGGTCTTGAAAGTCACGCGTTCGCTCTCAGACGTGATGAACAGCGGATTCACCGCTCTGAACTCCGAACTTCTCATCATCAAAAAACATCAAAAGATTTCGATTTTGAAGAAGAAGGAGTATTTTATGGACCAGGAATCGCCGATTAACGAAATGTAAGTATATGTACCATTATATGACTTAGACTGCCTGAAACGGTTCTCGAATCTTTAAACGCGTTTTTCTCGAAACTACTTTTTTCGAGACGGTTGACATGATATCTCAAGTTGTAATGAACCGATTTACTTGAAATTTTTTGTGGACCTTCTCTATACACCCCTCTATCGCCCCTACCAGATTTATCGCGAAATTTTGTTACTAATCATTTTTAAAAAATCAACGATCGTGAAAAAAAAACGGCAAAAAATGATCTTTTTTTTAAACAGCCGCCATTTTGCGAATTTTTTTTTCCCTGAGGTAGGGGCTATAATGACATCCTTACTAATTAAGAATCTATTTTTTTTTTTTTCAGATGACCAGGAGGGTTGGAATCATGCCAACCAGGAGAGGCCGTTTTTTTTTCCACCCCCACTTTACCAGCCTGCATCTACCAGAATTATGGATTTTTTTTTCGCCAATTTTTTTATACAATGTCAAAGGATGAATAAATATGTGGTAAAAAGATAGATACGGAAATATTTTTTGTTTTTTTTTTAATCGCCTGTTGAAAAATCCCCAAATTTTGGCCCTCTAGACTAGAAGACGGCCTTAAGATGCGATTTGAACGATACATTGATTTGATTGAAATATTCCCCGATTCGAAACATTCGCTAGATGTTTTCTTTCTTAAGTTTGAAAAAAAATATATAGGGATGAGTCTGAAAAATGGATTAATTTAGGTAAAGATCCAAAGAGCGGAATTTTCCACGGTCTGATAAAAAAAAAGGTGTCTTTCATTTGCGGCTGAAAATGATGGCGTTTCCAACCCTCGTATAAAGAATCGAGGAAGGTGGGCCACAGTGTGTCACTTTTTTTCTAACGAATTTTTACTCTTACCAAAGTAGTCTGATTAGAAAAAAAGGTCATATCCAATATCCAGAAAAAAGTGACACACTGTGGGCCACAGTGTGTCACTTTTTTTTCTAACAAATTTTTACTCTTACCAAAGTAGTCTGATTATAAAAAAAAGGTCATAACCGATTTTATAGAGCTTTGGGCGTACAATAAAGCTACCATATTTCTGCAAAAATATCAAACATCCTAAAATAATGAGATCGAAAACAAATTTGCAGTTTGGCTCATTGGGCCCCACGGGTGGGGTACAATGTGTCAGATAGGTGGGTACAGTGTGTCAAGTGTTGCGAAACGTAGGGTACAACGAGCCGGTTGAAACTCTTATATTTTCCTAACATACATAACAGATTTTCATACATACCGATAATTTCACAACGGGTATTATTTGTCAATAAACATTGGGAGTCGACACATTGTGCTCAACAACTTGATGACACATTGTGCCCCACACAATTGTCCCACAATATTTGACGTTTTCCCGGCAAGCGAATTTTTTTTTTTTGAGACTCAAATTAATTTTTTATTTTTAATACTTCTTTGTGAGCTGCTATTGACTTTCTTTTAGGTCAGCCGAAACTTAATATAAATCACGGTCCAACATAAAAAATTTTGGATTTGACGAGCTACAAAATTCTGAGAAATCGCATGTGGTTGACAGTTGCCCGTGACACATTGCGATTCTTCGGAGCGTCGTCACTTCTTTGTTTCCTCATTGGGAGTCGACTCATTGTTCCCCACAACTCGGTGACACATCGTACCCCACTAGTAAAATATTTCATTATTGACGAAAAAAACTATTAATTAAACTACGAATGGAAAAACGCAAGTCACTGAGTGCATCATAAATAATAAAACTATCGATTAGGACCGAAAACCCGAGCCGCTACAGAAAGTGTCGTTATATTTTCCCGGCGAGCGAAATATTTTTTTTCCAAGCCTCCAATCAATTTTTCATTTTTGATAATTCTTTGTGAGCTGCTATCGACTTTCATTTAGAAAACCTCCGAGAAACCGCTTGTGGCTCACAGTGCCCCGTGACACATTGTGCCCCACTCTCCCCTAAGCGATGACGCAAAGATTTTGCTCCCATTCTGATGTATTTTATTAAGGCTTTATAGAAACTCTCCTCTCATTCTGGTGTCTATTATCAAGACCCTAATGTAGGGTTGTTTTCGATCTTTGAAGCCTGATACTGCAAAAAGATACGCGAATGGTACTAGAGATGAAAAAAAAATCCATTGGATTCTGATGATACTAATTTTCCCTGTAAAAAAATAAAAGTTCAAACAACATGTCATAGGCGAATAGCTTCCAAGTCTAAACATCACCCGAGTTAATTATTGGAAATACTGCAATTTTTTTCACATGAATCTTACGTTCTGACAAATCTGGTTAAAATACTTCTTTGCACAATTAAATTATAATTAAACATTGTATAATTAAATTATTCAAAGCGCCTTTATGGTATGCAAGAAACGAGAAATGCACTGAGGTAAAAAGATTTTATCTCAGTGCATTTCTCAGGAGTGTGGAGATCCCATAAAAATGTGTTGGAATAAAATTTAAGAGTGACAGTGGCTTTCGTGAGTGCTTTTTAGCTTCAGGGCTACGTTCGCTATGCATATGTACGTCTCGATACATTTATACATATACATATCATAGTCAAAAAAAAAAAAATATCTTCACGAATGAAAACTCCTTCGAGTCTTCTTTCTCTCCCTCATTTCAGTAAAATTTATCGTTCTCGTTTCTTTTTATTCTCATAGACGATTATACGAAGACATGGTAAAAGCATTGGAGCACCGTTTCGTCTTAAAAATTGATTATGCATATGAGTTTAGATTTTTTTTCAATCGTCCAACTATTTATATACTCGGGAGAAGGTTAACTGACTTGAAGAAAGTCCTCCACTGACAATGAGATACAGGCAATGAGTTTTTATTCTGCGAAAAAGTATCAGGTGTGAAGTGGTTCACGATCCTTAATTTGCACGGTATCCAATAAATATTTGCCTTCGTACACGCATTGTAAAATCAGATAAATTATAGAATCGTATTTAGCGGTATGGATTTTTATTGTCGTCAAGGAAATTTGGAAATGTAGGAAATACCCAAAGATCAATAACAATCGAGTGATCGGATTATTTTTGAGCGTTCAGCAGCGAAGAAAGACACGGGGAGAGATCGAATCTCTTTCGAGATATTATATTTTCGACGTTCGCGCAACCATTTTAGAAGATACGAGCCCTGGGAATAGAGCGAGGACAGAAAAAAAGCAAAGCTCGCTGGAGTAGGGGATATACGAGGTGAGTGAAAACACGTATAGCTGGCTCGGAAGAATATAAAGGCTGAGTGAAATATAAAAGAGCGTGTGGGTTAAAAAAAAATGTCTCTCGCTCCGAAGAGCCGGGCGTTTGGCATTTCGCGCGAACCCTCGTCGTCCTCGCATCTGATAATCGTGAATCACTCACATTCACGTATTTACGCGATTATTATCAAGCTCCGATGATATTTACCGTACCCACATAGAGATAGGTAGCTCAATAGCTGCGAAGCAAAAGAAAAATCGGAACAGCTTTTCTTCGAATATTTTTATTCCAGCGGCGAGAATTTTTTAGCGCGTGGACGCTAAAACGCTAAACGCGGGGTTGAGAGAAATTCTGTGAATCGCTATCAATATCTTATAGAGCCAATATTTCGTTCAAACCCTTTTTCTTTCACGAATATGAGTTTTATTTAATTGTATCACAGAGATATTGTTAATACAAATTTTCGTCAGTGTTTTTGCGCAAACGAGCAATTTTATATTTTAATCTATTTCTTGCTACACATTCGAACGATTGATCGAAAAAAGGAGGCGTCTGAAGTAAATATTTTACGAAAGCGACAGGACACAGTTATTCTTCTTTTTACTGTCCAGATCAAAACTTTTCTTTGATCCTTTTAATATTAAAAAATGTTGGTCGCGAATAATTGACCTGCGATAACTAACTTAAGGGCTTATATACGCGAAAAATTTCAAAATTTTTCATTTTTTCAAATTTATTTTTGATTCCATTAGCCTGAACGGTTAGGAATATTTTAAGCTTTACAGAATTGAAAAATTCCAAAAATTGTTAAAGTTACAGCATTTAGAGCGTAAAATAGATACCGCGCGGCGCGCCCAACCGCCAACTTCAAAGCCGTTTTTCCACGATTCACTTTTTTGAACCTTGTGAAAGTTCTAACTCTTGAACGAAGGTTCAGATCGCTTTGAAATTTCTACAAGATATTCTTAGTATCATCACCTATCGTGTGACCCACAGAAACAAAAATTTCAATGACACAAAAAAATATAAAAAATAAAATACCGACAGAAAATTGAGTAAAAAAATTTTAAGTTTCGAATCTTTATTATAATAATTTTTTTTATAATATTGTTGGTTCACCCTGAAGATACATTCATTATGCAATTATAAATATGTTCATTTTTTTTTCAGACACCCACATCGATGCCGAGAACTTTCACCATCAACGCGCGCGCAACAAAAATACATTGCTTTATTATGTTATATCTCCGCCATTTGTTAATATTTCTGATTTTTTTTTACATATACTTAACCATGTACATAAATAATCTGTAAAAAAATGTTGTCAATATATGCGTCATTTTTTTTTAACCGCGTCTAGAAAAGTACCTTCGAAAATCGACGAAATCGCGTATATAAGGCCTTAAAAAACAGTCCGGTAACGAGCCAATTTCATTAAGAAAACTGCAAAAAAAAACCCTCAAAAACTGCAAAAAACCCAATTTAACTAAGGAAACTGCAGAAACTGGACCCTCTCTGGAAACTGCAAAAAAATCATTTTTTGCATATTGTTATAGTGTGAACTTTCAATAATATTTTAGGCCCAACCGGACCCTGAAATTCTAAAGATTGACGAAGTTACACCTATTTTAGTGGACCTATTTAGAAAGATTCGCGTGTAACGAAAGCGGACATCAAAGCACAAGAACACTCAAAAGAGGGCTGGAACTGCCCCAGATTGCATAGATTAGGTGTGCAACACGATTTCAATGATGAGAGGAAGGACACTTATATGGTGCCGGAATCGCTGACCAGCGGTAAGACGACAATATTTCACAAGATCGTGTAAAATATGTACCAAAACTTTGAACGCGATTATCTCGAAACTACATATCTTAACACGGCGGGATTGTTATCTTGAGTAACATTCACACTATCGACTTCAATTTGCACAGTTAGCGTTCAAACAGTAATCATTTTCGGTTCACAATCGCATTTTTTCATTGGATGAACCATTTGTTAATAACAATGACTTCAGCATGCTGTTTTTCAAGAGAAAAATGTGGTTTTCTTTGGAGACGCTGTCATTTTTCGTATTTTTTGAAATTTCGAAACGTGGATCGTGAACCCATAGCCAGTTGGATATATGTGAAGAATTTTTTTTTGTTTTCGTTTCTGATTACATTTGAGCCTGGTAGAGATCTCGCCGTTTCGGGCCTCGCCGCTGGAGGACTGCAACGCCAACTGCAGCACCACGAACACTTTGAAAGATTTTCTTCCGAAAAAATTACATTGTAACCACAAACATGTGTACAACATGTTGGGAAAAAATTAATTTATTCCAACAAATGTGTTACGAGAAAAAAATTCATCATTCTGACCCTTCAAATTGGGCTTCCGGAGACGGATACCCCCTTAATTTATTTCACTAAACCTTTTATTCGTTGATTTGCGAAAAAAAGTCCTCTCAACTCCTAAATGGATTACTGCAATAGTGTCAATTCCCAATGGTGGTGAGCAAAACGCGTGGATAGCCGAAAAATACTTTCTCCTAGCTTTTCGACTGTTCCTACCAAAACTATTAAGGTGCGTTATATCTCTGCGTTATTATATCGAGTTGTCTCAACTGGTCTTGTTCGTGTTCTTCGCGGACCTCTTCTTCTTCCTGGCCGTTCTCGCCGGAAAGTCGTCTATATATATATATGCTGTCACTGACAGATACTTGTGGGGACTCGCTCCGTTGACGAACTCCCCCGCCCGTATGTATATATATATACATACGTGCGGGGGAGCTTGTCAGTATATACATAGACGTGCATACATTTATGATGAGAGGGAGGGAATAAAATTATAGCAATTCGGCCAGTCGCGACGATTACGAGATGCTCTCTTACTAAATTTACGTGTATATTCATATGCGTGCATTTGCGTCTACATATATGCCCTTAGCAGACGCGCGAAAGTCGAAGCATTAACGAATAAATGAAATAAGAGTGAATATTGAATTTCTTCAAAATATAAGAATTAAAAATGGACAAAATATTATTTCTACCTTCAGAGGACAAATGATTTTCCTTTTAAAATTTCAAAAGGATTAGTGCAATTCGGGAAATATAATTTTTCCATTTGTTGCAGGTTCATTGCGCCAATTTTCATTCCACTACAAATAATAATCCTTATTATTTTTAATCGGTAATAACCAATCCCGTGGAAAGATATTTTCTGGTCGTTACACTTCTCGAGGCTAGCGGAAATATGTCTTGCACTTATTCGTAATTCTACATATAAGTGCTGATATTTTTTTTTGGCTCCTTACGAAAATATTCAATTTTTTGTCGTACGTTGGCTGAACTCTATCGTGGCTTTTTTTTGAAAATCTTTAGTTACGTTTGTAGCTCGTAGCTGGCAGTAAGTTGCATTTAGCGAGTCTCCGCGCTGCCTTTGACCGCGAAAACTATCCGAGCGCTACTCTCCTTCTTTCGCTCTCTCCGTCTCGTTCGCAAGCATAATTAATGCCAAACGAGCAATTATACATCTCGTTCTCGAATGTATATAGGGCGGTTTATGCACACGAATGCATTTTCCAACGGTGAGTCTGCCAGCTTCAGCTTATAGATTTTTATTCACATACTTTTGTGCGCACTTATATACACATTCGCTCATTGGTCCGTTATACCAGCGATATCCGAGACACCCACGCAATGTCCCAAATCGCGAGCTTGCGCATTTGAAAAGCTCGTGTCTTTTTCGTGCGGCACAGAGGCCATTACTGAGCCGAGAAGAAACGCGAATAAACCGTGCAATAGGCGACATTATCCCTTGACAAAAATTGATTTAAAAAAAAAACGGAAAGCATCAGACCACCGATGTAGAGTTGAATAAAAATCTTTAACTTTTTAAATATATAAGTCGGGCCCATTCGATTGGATCGCAAAGCTATTTCGTTAGAAATGGCTTTGCGATCCAATTCGAATCCAAATCGGAATCTAATCGGAATCCAAAGACGCAAACAAATTTCAATCATATAAGATCGAACAGAAAGAAATCGAACGTCACGGATATTCTCGCATATTCAACGCCAAGATTACAAAGCCATATGTGCTAAGATTGAATATCGGTGAATGAATTGTCGTTTTATTCGAGACTAATTAATCGTCCGCTGTACAGTGGCGACTGAATTGAAAGAGGGAGAAAAAAAAGGAGAGAATCGAGGAGAAGAAAAGAGTCGTTACGGTACCTGCAGCTTCTTGCCCACTCTGGCACACAACAGTTTTAGCATTCGCTCGTGCTCTCGAGCTCCCACACACGTATACGTATAGTCATACGTCGAGTCGGGAGTATCTCTCGAAAGCTCAATCCTCCCCAGTACCCATACGAAGCAACACGAGACCCTCTACACCCGTAATTCGAACCCTCCGAGATTTTTTCATCTCTTCAATCGAATAAACGTAACCGTAAGCGAAAAAAATATCTATCGCCAATAAATATTATGAATTCCTCTTTGAAAAAGGTAGCTGTGTGAAGAAATCTACATAATTTGTCAGAATTAATATTTATCATTGGAAAAAAGAAACTATTCTAATTGTAGTATTTTTTAATAACTAAACTAATTGTAGTATTTTTTTAATGACATATGGATTTATCTTATTGAAAAGGCAGCCGTGATTTTTTTAAATCAATTTCTCGGTTTCTGCCTATTGGGAATTTGCTATTTTTTCGTGTCAAATATATATGAGGGTGCATGACGTCCTCAGTGACGTCGTTGCAAGAATGAGAAAACTATGCACGCACGCACACACGTGTGGGAAGGGGCTACGTGTGTTGATATATATATATATATATATATATATATATATATATATATATATATATATATATATATATATATATATATATATATATATATATATATATATATATATATATATATATAGTATATACGCAACGGCTGGCTAATTTACGCGAGAGGCTACGGAAGAAGAAGAAGAATAAGAAGAAGAAGAAGAGGCTCGACTCTGGAAATAGTATCGGCCAGCGAGCTCGACAAAGATCTAACGCCGAGCACTACGGAACCTCGAGTATCGTCTTATATATACGTATACATAACAGCGCCAACATTTTTCCTCCATACGAAAATCCTTGTTTTTTTACTTTTAAAAATCCTTTTTTTTCGTACTTGGTCGTTTTCGAATGGCCCCGCATCGAATTTTCACCTCAATCGATCCGTTGCAACTTGTCCATTCCCACCATTTTTTTTTCAACATCCCCGATTTCTTTTTAGATTATACGAAAATCCATAAATATCTAGTAATTGTTGTGATGCTATGTATACCCTAAACAATAAATTAAAAAATTCTGGTGCTGTATAAAAATCCTGAGGCTTATTGTTGTAAAGTAGAATATCAAAGGATATTTTCGAAGCAGCAAAGTTTTCACAACAGATCACGTTACATTGGCGAATTTGAGTCTAATCAATTAGTGTCTAATCGTTACACGATGTAACTACATGAGCTCTAAATCCTTTGGAATTCGACATTATGTCTGGTGTGTAGTTTTGTTCGTTATGGTAGCCGATCCAGGGAATCCTGCAATTCTATGAGAAGCTCGAATGTCATCTGGCTCTGAATTGTTAATGGCTATGCGAAAGTTGACGACATTGCATGCGAAAAGCGCACAATGCACATCGTTCGTCGCGATAAGAATTATCCATTTTTTCTGCTCAATTCTCTCAATATATGAAGACTTTTAGCATTCTGTGGATATTTTCTACACCAAATTCTAAATCTTCTAAATCTACCCTCAAATATTCTAAATCAAATTTAAACGATGACGAACTATGCTTTTTTCTTCTCATCGACGAGTCTAATCCGGGAAATTTCAACATATAGGGAATCTGTAAATACGACTGTATATACGACATAAGCGCTCAATCCCATAATTAGAGATTACACCCCAGGATGCATTACACCTGCAGACAATTTTGACATTTTACTGAGAACTTAGACACGGTTTTGTTTTATTTTAGTTACATTTTAGGATTCTTTCATTTACAATTTCTTCCTAGCAGAAGGGCGTATTTACTACTAATAGGCACGCAAATTGATCTTTGCATCAGTTCACTTGCCGGCACATGGCGTAATCAATTTAGATATTGTACAGAGATTTTGAACGTTAATTATTATCATCGTGCTATCATCGTTTTTCTCGACATATATACGATCGTCCAAAAAGATAGATTTCGTTAAAGCGATATATAGTAACGTGTGCCCGTCGAGTCGAGATTCGTAGGAACTCATCTTTTAGTCGTCTTGCCGCGCTGGGCGGTATATAGTACAACAGGCAAAAAAGCAGGAACGAGGCGACGCGCGCGCAACAGTGCCAAAATAACTTGGTACGTATTCTAAAAGCGTTACAGGCCACCGAGGGAGCGCGCCGTCGCGATCGACGGCTACCTCCTGGTCGGCCGGCCTTGCGGCCACCACACCGATTTGTCTCTAGTCGAAATCTCTTTTCTCTCATTCTCTTATTTCTTTAACCCCTTCTTCGCTCCGTCATCCACCTCCACAGTGTAGTGTCTAAAATGAAATTTCCTCGAGCACGAATGATTTTTCAGCCGCGAGCCGCGAAGAGTCATCGAGGCTTTTACGATATTTGCCCGCTATAGGTTTTTCTTTTTCGGTATCCTGTGTAGCTAGTAACGCGGCACGGCCTTGAAAGACCTCGACCTCTTTCCTTCTAGCGTGGCGAAAATCAAAATATACCATCCGGGTAAACCGGAAATCGTCTGTTCTCACGGGGCGATCTATTGATAATTTACGTCCAAAATTTTGGTGCGGTCTCTTGTTCGTTTTGGCTTTCGCTGCTGCGTGTAAATAACACGATGAGAAACACGGATCAACGAAAATGGCGGAAGCGCATTGTCCCTCACCTCGAGAATTCGCGTCGTCGGTACGCACTTGCTATTCATTTTTTTGTGGATATTTGTGCGGGATATTCTTTTTGGCCAGTGAACGTTTGCTGGGATCACAAATTTCAACGATTTTTATTTTGTTTCGCGAATGTTTGGAGGTTATGATGAAATGGGAATTGTCGCCACAGGAGGTCAGGGCCGGGCGCTTCAATACTTCCTGGGCGCGATTGAACGCGACAAACGTTCGTTGAAAATTGCAATCGAAAACCTCGGACGTATGGCTAGTGTTTTTTTTTTATCCGCGTCTGGAGGCACATGCGGAACTAATTTCTCAAAAGTAGGTCATATCCATATAATATGACGTGTGCACTTTTTCAAATCCGATCTCGAAACTAAACGAGGATCGGAAGTTTCTTTAGCCTGTGCACTTATGTAATGATTGATAAAATGATTGATGAAAATTGTCATATTCATGGTCTCAAATTTCGTAAAAATCGGTGGTGATAGACAGCGACGGAGAATGAAAGATTTCTCACTGAGAAAACTCGTGAAAATTCGGAGAATTTATTTATTGGCAAGGTTCTATGATTATATTTTGCTAGAGAAACTGAGTTGCGTCAACACCTCGTTGCACACTGCAGTGTAAACAATATTACAGCATTCCAACGTAATAGCATGACTAAAGTAGCTCTGTACCGTGCTTGAAGATATATTAAACTCACAGTTATGTACAAGAAATAGCAAATATAGAAAAAAAATCATGTCCTCTGCAATGATCCGAACGGTAATTTTCTTTAATGGAGGCCTCTCTGATAATCGAATAATCGCTTTTTAACATAATAATCATTCAGGTGTCGAGTAATTTTCTAACAGACTTATTTTCATTTGCACACCAGTTCCAAAAAAAACCCATTCTGCATACACCAATGTGCATAACGAAGATACAAAAAATGTTAACCATTGGAATTTGCAAAGATCCTTTTATGGAATGAAACGAGCTAAGAAATAACCCATTGAATTACAAAACGATCAGTAAAGAGCTCGTAGAAAACTAAACGAAAAAAAAATAAACCTCCAAGTGTTACTGACTCAAATAAATAATAGTTACTCCTAAGCCTAATATATTTTTTCTTGGAGATATTATCTGTTATTATTACGACGTCAAAATAAAAAAAGTGGTCTTGCCTGCCGCCAGAATTAATTAAGTCAAACAAATTATCATCAAGCTGATGAACAATCGAATAATTCATTGTCTCTAGTGTATAACTGAGAAGCCTGATACCTGGCAAGTATTCATCGTGTTAATATTTTTATTGTTATATTCGATTTTTTTTACACCAATCCAGATTGGCAATAATTTATCTATTTCCGTGTCAAATAAACAAACTTCGAGCAAACTGCAATGAAGTAATGTGTCTAATCGAACATGAATAGCCGTCAAAAAAACGATTATGAAAAAATGGTATAATTTTTGGACGAGACTGTACAGGCGAGTACGTCCCGAAAAACTTGGGGTATTCGGTTCTCGTTCGTCGGGCATCGACTCGTCACGAAGAAGCTCTCTTCCCAGCCCCCGTATGGTGGTGTGAAAAGCTGTACCCGTGCTCACGAGAAGGGAACAGATGAGGCTGTCCTCATCTACCGATTACGCAATAACGGCCACCATCTCCCTCTAACATTTGCCATCACGTGGTGGTTATCCAAGCGCGTTAACTTCTTCACGCATTTGTATATAGAACTCTCCTACGTCAGCGAGAACATCGCGCATCCATAAATCCATATAAAACTGGTAAATCGCTTTTCGCATGGATCATCTTATTACGAAGAATCTTATTTCGCGTCCACTACAAAAACTATTTAAATTAATAATAAAGATAATGCGGTTACAATAATCGGAAAATGAAATTTGAGTAAATTATAAATAAAAATTATTGATTACTCTGAAGTAAAATATAATTGTCATTCTTCTTAATCCAAATGTAAAAGAAAACAAAATGTAATCTATCGAGTCAGAATCTAAAAAAATGGGTTAATTTGTAAAATAATTTTGCTGGATTTCTAGTCAGTTTTTCATCCGCAAGCTTAATGACTTGTACTTGCTAACGATTGCACGCTGTCACTATTTAAAAATTATTTGTCTCACGTGAAGAGTTGCTGGTCTTTCTCTCTTTTACTATTACATTGGTCGTAACGTTGGGAG
>OZ010715.1:14063689-14085166 GCA_963932345.1 Ophion ventricosus | reverse complement strand
AGCGTAACTTAACCATTGAAAAAAAAATCGCGAAAATCAGCGATTTTTCGACCGCTACACAGTGATGATCCCTTAATTGAAGGCAAGCGATGAAGGAACAGTTAAAAATAACTGGCTATTCATAAGATTTTGGAGCCAATGGAAAATATCCCAGTTTCCTTAGAGCTGAGTAAAATTCATTGGCGTTGATTATCATCAAATTTGCACCGATTTTCTACACTAAGAGAAAAGTGTATAGTATTTACAAAAAACGCGCATGGTAAAAGAGAGTATAGTCGAATTCCCCTATAGTTTATTGTCACCACAATCATAATATGGTTAACACAACTATAAGCGAAAAGTATACGTAAACATGCGACTTTGGTGGCGTGTTTGACTATCTAGTATCTCCGAAATTACTATACACTATTGTAAAAGGCTTTACAATATCGATATGATTAATTCAGCTATATCACAAAATCGGCGCACAATACTAATGCTGCACTGAGAGCAAAGTACATGGTATTTATGAAAGATGCCCACGGCAAAAGAGGGGATAGTAAAATCCCGTATAGTTTATTGGCACCGTAATCATAATATGGTTAATACAACTGTAAGCGAAAAGTATATCTAAACATGCAACTTGGTGGCGTGCTCGACTATCTAGTATCCCCGAAATAACTACTAACTATTGTAAAAATAGTTTTATTAACTGAATTAACTATATCGATATTGTAAAGCCTTTCACAGTAGTTAATAGTTATTTCGGGGATACTAGACAATCAAAACACACTACCAAAACGGCATGATTAGATAGACGCTTATAGTTGTGTTAACCATATTATGATTGTGGTGTCAATAAACTATAGGGAATTTAACTATGCCCACTTTTACCATGGGCGTTTTTTATAAATACTATGGACATTTTTCTCAATGCAAGTTTTGTACTATTTATATGGTTAACATTAACACTTCTTGAGTATAAATTGTTACAAGATCTTAAGAAAAGTGACTATACGAACAAAATTATGGTAATCTTATAGTGAAGACGTAAATCATTTGTGGAACGTGTCAATAAAGTAGAGACAGCGGTAGCACGCTATGATCGATATAAATATATTAGCGCATTAATTTATCAGTTTTTTAAATTCGATATTTCGAAAACTATTGCGTTGCGCCAAAAATCCATTTGAGCAATGACATATATTATCAAAAAGACGATCTGTGCAAAATTCCACCTATATCGGAGGTAACAGCTATTCGGAATTGCAGCTGGAATTACTTTTATCTGTTATGCCAAATCTACGATCAAAATAACATAAGTACCCGGTAGCATAGTGGCAGTGTGCGTAGTATAGATAGGTAGGTCATAGGTTCGAATCCATGTTCAGGCGAAATATTTTCTTCGATAGGAATCATTTCAGGAGGCCAGGGAATGACAAATTATGATAAACAATCATACAGGTAGTAGTACTCTCAATTGAGAATTTTTGAATTTATGAAATATTATATACATTTAGTAGACATACCATTCAATATGGTAAAAATCACTATTTTTTGATAGTGTAAGGTAATATCCATTTTATGAAAACCTACTGTATTATATAACATTGAACAATCTACGTATGCTTGTAAGATTGTTGGTTGCGGTTAACATATGAGCATAGTTAACACAACTGCTAAAATATCATAAGCAGTACTATATTTTAGGCAGTAACCATGACTATAAAATATTGTTGTCCCCTCAGGATAATATAAAATATGGTTAAAATATGGTTGAAGTTACCATACATTTCTCTCAGTGCAGCCATCGAATATAACATTCTTGTTTATAGCAGAAAGCAGCTAGTCTTGGGTTCAATAACAAATCGTTTGCATATGAATGTTGTGACAATTGTGCAAACAATTCGATTCTCGTTTTCCTCAACTAAATTCGTAGCCAAGTTCCTGTGAGCGAGGGGTGAGAAAATCAACCGTAAAAAAAAATACAACAATACTGGGCGATACTCAATGTTCAAACGCGATGGTCGAACGCCGAAAGCCCAGAACGAAATCCAAAATAGTCTCAAACCTATACACATGCTCTCGATACGCACGCGAATATCCTTCACCTCCACAATTTTGCAAAAGCTATTACATCCTCGGAAATGTTTGTTATTACGTATTTGTATTATTTTGGCAATATCGTCGATACGCCCAACTCACATCGAAACACGCTCGTGGCTCGTTTCTTATATCGAACCCACAAACACGCTAACTATTCAGCACAGTGATCGACAGTTATGTGTCTGGTTTTACTATTCGAACGATTTTGTTTTTAGCACAATCTATTACGCATGGACTCGCGGCTTCTCATACGTCGACGATGTTAATCGTTTCCTGTGTACTCCAAAAGAAGCTCCTACTCCATGAGAGGGCGCAGATTAAAAGACCATCGTGATTTTGCGATCAGGGCCGTAGAAGTCGGAACGAGAAAAAAAAACAACGTCTTATCAGCGCCGTGGTCTCAAATGTCCATTTTGGCATTGAGCCAGCAGTTTATTTGTCCAAATCCAACTTGCACCGATATTCAATGTCGAGACAACGCCTGACACGTCTATAGAACCAGCAGTTCAGTATATAAATTCCATGTTAAGCAGCGTTAGCCGACGCTAATAGGTTCGGTGATCGCCTACCTTGCATTGGCTTGCCCACTATCAAACGGGAAGCAGTTTTACTTTGAGTTTCCGATGAAACTCATTACAGTAAAGCTGCCTCTATAGGCACAGGATTTTCATAGTTTCTCTGTGTTCTCGTGAAAATACGTTACAGTGGTAGTGCAGTTAAAAAAAAAGTGTATGTGGGCAATACTCTCGTGCGTCTCTAAGAAACCAGAAATAGCGAAATGATAAGTGCGGAGTGAAAAGAACCAAGGTGGAAAAGTAACCGAGAAGCCCATAAGTTCATCCGAACGATAATTTTAACTAGAAAATAAATATAACTTTACCTATATATCTACGTCGCGAGGTACATATGTGGACATGTAGTGCATATCGCAGAAGCGGAGTAAATAAGTTAAACAGGCCCAAGCATCCATGAGTTTTTCGCCGATTTTTCAACTGATTTCACAAGTTATTAAGTCAGTAAGTATAAAATCTCCAATTTCCATCTTCTCGACCTTACCGATTTGATTCAAATGGTTTCGAATATTGCTGGAACAGTAACGTTAAACCTTGCTACTAATTCAGGCATAGTTTGAGTTGTATCCGCCCTCACTAAAGCTTTCAGCTCATCATTATCTACCCTGCTATCAGATCGCCCACGTGGTTCATTTTGAAGATGAAAATCGCCAGATCAGAAAATCTCAAAGCATCGATGTAGGGGAGACCGAGGAGGTTTGTGAC
Source organism: Ophion ventricosus (assembly GCA_963932345.1). Lineage (NCBI taxonomy): Eukaryota > Metazoa > Arthropoda > Insecta > Hymenoptera > Ichneumonidae > Ophion > Ophion ventricosus. The sequence goes on along the minus strand of OZ010715.1, from coordinate 14,081,804 downwards.
GGAGGAGAGTTGTGACAAAGGCGATTTCTCGGAGCCTATGATCGTTAGCTAATTAGCAAGTCGCGCATTTATTTCTTTTTAGACGCGCCATTAAATGCAGTATGCGCCGACGGCCCACGCAAAGCGGTTGCGGCTATACGACGTCTGCGTGCAAAAAATTGCTGAAAGTAAATTTTCGGCCAAAATTTTGATATCCTATTTTTCGATACGTATTATGTTGGCGTTATTGTGATATTATTTCTAATGTGCATTGACTCTTCAAGTTTCATAGCATGCTATTGATTTTTTTGGGTTCGCTTCCTGTTTGGCGGTTAAGAGTTATTGTTCTGATCGAAACACGATTTTTTGTATCTAGGAGAGTTGTGACAGTTTGTCACAACTATCCTATTTAGTTTTTCTCCTGGCAAGAATGTTTTGTGGTGTGACTTCGCATGCTGAATTTTTATTTTATTGTTTCAGAATGTCTAACAAATATGTGAGAAAAGACTAAAGACCGAAAAAGACTAAAAAGAAACATAACATCGATGACGAAGAGGACGAAGATGCAGAAAATAATTGTTTTTGTTTGTGTTGCCTCGAGCCCTTTGCCAACAATCAATCAAAAGAGAAGTGGGTTCAGCGCATCGAATGCAAGGGATGGTCACATGAAGCTAGCACTGGAGGAGAGTGTTAATGTATTTGTCTTAATTGCTTGTGGGACTAGATTGCGGACAGAACTTAATTTTTTACTTGATTTTATTAAGATTGATCTTACACAAATGCCATATTTTATTATTGTTATAAGATAACTAATACTTCTTATGTTAATAATTAACATTAAATGTTATTTAAGTTCGTAATTATGTGCCAAAAGATGATTAAAGGAGTCTAATTAGTGTTAAAATAAATAGGTGGTTATTGTTGGTTATAATTACAGACAAAAGATGGATTAAGGCGAAACAAATGTGTAATTATTAGTTATTAACTAACATCCGTCCGCGCTTCGCCCACGTAGAATCTGGCCCATAGAAACTTCATTAGAAGTAGAACCCCGCATTAGGGGTTTTCAAAAATTCTTAAATATGCGATTTATTATTTGTTTTAAAGAATATTCATACCGAGTTTCAAGTTGGTACACGCAAGGAATATAATTTTCCATACAAACTTTTACACCCCATTTCATCCCCTTAAGAGTTGAATTCCGAAAAATCCCTTCTTAAAGTATGCCTCCAATATAAAATCAACATACTTTCCAAATTTCACGTTTCTACCTTTAGCGGTTTAGGCTGGACGATGATGAGTTAGTCAGTCAGTTAGTCAGGACTATGCCTTTCGTATATATAGAAGATATCGATAGATAAATATAAATGTTTCTGTTATTCACCAACATCAGCATTTAAAATAAATTTCTTTCCCTATAATCACCAAATACAAAGGTGTCACAACTTATCTCGACTTCAGTCACAACTTACCTCGGTACTAGGAGAGTTGTGACATGAAGAGTTGTTTCGGTTTTTGTCAAATTTCTCAGAAACCTCAATACTTTTATTTTTTTAAAGTTTGTTTCAAATAGAGTATAGAACTAGCTATGTAAAGTTATAGCGTTCATAGATGTATGACTTAAATTTTTTTAACTTTGTTTTATAAAAAAAAAACCGATAGAAGAAAAAAACACAAACGGGCTTTGGAAAAAAACACAACATGGCTTTGATGACAGTGAGGTTTTTCAGGAAAAATTCGGTGAAATATGGCGGGCAGGACCGGGATTTCCGTGATCGGAAATCAATTTCACATCGAATAGGACCTTTTAAAATAAAAAAAAACAATTTTTTTTCTATTTTGCCGATCCTCCGGCCGGTTTAACAAAACTGTGAAACTCACCAATTTTCAAACGGTCATAAGTCAGGCCCTAATTAACCATTTGAGATTCATAACGCCCTTTCCGGAAAGGAGTTTGACAGACTTAGAGAATGCCGGTGATCTCGTTCCGATATCTCGATTCCTTCTATCCGAAAAAGCCACCCGAAAATCGGCATCCAACGGCTCATCAAAACTGGCGATTTCCGGAGGACCGACTTTGGGCCGATCCAGCGATTCGGCAAGTATTCCTAACCGAATGGGCCTCGATGCATTCAAAAGCGAAATTGATTCTGCGTAAAATGGGCCAAGGTAGATATGCCTAGGTCGAAAGGGAGATTCTGGAGAAGCCGAAACCCGAAGGGATCCATTTTCGGGTCCGGATAGCCAGTTTTGCGAATTGGCTAAACATTGATCGGTCATATCTCGGCCGCTAATTGATCGATCGGGGCCGATAACCAGTATTTGAAATCGGTTTTTGACAGACTTAGGGAATGCCGTTGTCTTCATCTGGCAATCCGATATTTTTCTATGCTCAAAAGTCGATACAAAAAAAAACACACAGGGGGTATCTCGGCTTTGCGGAAAGTTGGGTTTTTAGGGAATATTTTAATGAAATATGAGTTTTTGGTAGGCGGGACCATGATTTTCGTAATCAGGGATAAATTTGACATCGGATACGGCTTTTTAATATTAAAAAATCAAATTTTTTTTCCACCGTCCGGTCCATTTCGCCAAAACGTCAAAATCGTCAATTTTCAATCGACGATTCCGTCACCGCTAATAGTCCAATTGAAATTGATATCCTCATTTTCGAAAAGGATTTTGACAGACTTGGCGAATGACACCTTTCCCGTTCCAATATCTCGATTCCTTCTATCTCAAAAAGCCACCCGAAGAACCCAAAAATCGACATCCAAAGGGAAATTTAGCGAAATCCGGAGGGCCGACTTTGGGCCGATCGTGCGGAGTGGCCAGTAGTCCTAGCCGTATCGATAAATATACATGCGAAAGATAGATCGATTCTGCGCAAATTCTGGAAAAGCCGAAATGCGAAAAGATATATTTTTGAGGGTCGGGTTGGGCGGTTTGGCGAATTGGCAAGACGTTGATCTGGGGTTGATAACCACACGGAGAGAATTAAAAAGTAATTTTTGTCGTGAATTTCACGGTAAAAATTACCGTGATATATTTCAATGTGGTGACAAGTGAGAAAAGCATAATAATTCGTATGCGACAAGTTTTTTGTTAACTCACGTTACAGAAAATTTCAAATACGTAGCTAAAATTTTACTATACAAGAAAGGGTAGCACGCACGATAATTTTTACCGAGAGCACAATACATTTTCCTATAACACTCATTAAATTTTATAATAAATCTTAAAATAACTGTTATAAAGACGATACTTTTTTATAGACATTTTTGAAAGGCATAAAATAATAAAATGCACAGTAAAATTTCGCTGATATTATATATTTTTTTTTAATTAAGTTTTGCGTATTTTGTTACACATGAAAATTTACTAGAAAATCTGGTAAAATGTTCTATCTGAAGAAGAAATTTTATTTTATTTTCGTGAAAATCTGTGTTTTACTTAGTAATAATAAGGGAAGTTTCAGGGTTGTCATCTGGTTACCGTTACTGCACATTAATTTTTAACATTTAATTCTCTCCGTGCAGTGTTTCGAATCGGTTTTCAACAGACTTAAAGATAGTCGTTATCGTCATCCGACTATTTTAATGTTATCTACGACTAAATGCAGGACGGACTTATAATTTGAGTTAATGCATATTAAAAGTCGGTCCCGCCGACTTATAATTCGGCTACGTATACGTAGCCATACTTTTATTGAAATGGACATTTTCGCTCATGACCATTAAATTTGCAATGATTGTCGTATATACCTTTCCCCAAATAATTTGAACGGTCTCCATAAAAAAAAGCTTCAACAAACCCAAATTGAGACCGGCGCTGATAGTAGCCCTTGCATATATAAATGTATGCGTAAAGTCATATTCATTTACTAGTTAAAATGTTCCTTTAAATGCACTTATTGGCTTATACACTTATAACCATCAGGGTCTACATAATGGTGCATTTAGGGCACTACGAGGACAGTTCTCAGCTACATATATAGGTGATAAAAAGGCCAGTATGAGGCCATTCGACGTCGAAAACTGTCTTCGCAGACAGATCCCTGAATCCACCATTACGCTAAACCTAAAATCTTTAAAATCAGTATACTTATATAAAAGTTATTTCAAGAATCGTTCTATCCTCAAAATCAACGATTTTCATTAAGAAAACTTGAGGAACTTTCTCAAAACAGCTTTCTCAACTCAGAAGACAGCATTCCATCGATTCAACATGTTCAATGTGTATATAGATAAAGGATGTCTCAAAATGATCTAACATTTCAATTTATTAATAAAACGTATTATTTATTTGAAAAGTACGAATATTTTTATTTTCATATAAGGTACAAACATGTAGGTTATGTGTGGAACACAATATCCGATAAATGGCCGCCACATGCAATAACTGCATTGTTTTATAGCGAATTTTCACAATTTCTATGCGTTGCTCGATCGCATAATTCTCCATGACTAAACCTCAATACTTCCTGATGCCAGTTATCAAAGATTAGTACTCTATGTTCGCCATAAAAAAAATGGCTCGCAATTTAAAATGTCAGGTCATTTCGAGACACCCTTTATATCTTGAAACGTGGACCCGTACTGTTTCCGATGAAAATCCACATAGCTTGTTGGTGGTTCTACATGGTTGATAGGTTCCAAAAGAGTGATGTGTGTGCAGCTTACAAGAAAACGTTCTGGCATTGTGGCCCCTATTTTCCTCTAAAGTGCCTCTTTAAAAGCTTCAGGTTGGAAAAAAATGTGTTCACGTGCAAGCGTTATCTAGCCTTATCAACTTTTGTTTTCAGCTTCGGGGTTAGTGCAGACAATGCACTTTCAGCGATTTCGTTTTCCACTCTTCTTCCTCTTTCGGTAAATGCAGTGTTTTTTCCGCGTAATTGGATGGTCAGTGGATTTTTGTTTTGAAAATGCGAAAATAAAATTAAAATCAACGATAAATGTGAGCAACACTTTTGAATAGCTCGTAAATGCTGCCTCGTTTGGTTTATACCTCATTCAGTTCCGCGGTAGGTAATCTTCGTGGTCAAAGAGCAATATATGAAATCGTCAGGGTTAAGGTCGGAGATCGTGAACGCTTTAATATTCCCAAATGAATCTCTATATATGAGCTACTGCGACTCGTCATACTTTCAAACGAGAAGATTATCGTGAGTTGAAATTAAGAAACGTCTGTTTTCAATTTCTGCAGATATTTCGGGGTTATTTCTTCTTTATCACGCAACGGCAAACCCAAACAAACTGTACTTTCGAATATGATCAGTACTTGAGCATAGTCGATGGTGCTCCACATTCACCTGCGAATGTGATAAAAGAATTTGCCGATAATAGCTATTCGTTGAACCAGGCGATAACTGGCAGACCGTGTGCAAAGATAAATCCAGATTTTTGCTGCTCACTTGATCCATCCAAAAAATTCAATTGTAGGTATGAGAAATCACAAAACAAACATATTTCGTAATTTTGCATACGAATCATGCAGCAATTTTCGGAAAAAGCTGGGAAACTGGTTTCCATAAATATCTTTGGACTTGGAAATGCAGTCGCTTTAATGTACCAACCATTTGATAAACATAGAAAAAGCAAACACCTTCAACTATCGTTCGAACCGAGATTTTCTTGAAAACTCAAAAACTATTCGTAAATAAAAAAGAATAATATATATCATAAGTTATGTAAAATTTGAAAATAACATGTATTTATTATAGAAGAGAAAGGAGAAAATGGCATATCCTTTCTATCGAAAATTCATAAACAAAATCTATTCGATTTGTGCGGAATTTGAAAAATTGCATATGTATGTGTAACGCGAAACCCTATACGTTCCTCGAGACTCTGCTCCTTCTTTTTCGTTCCGCCTTTCCCACCATACAATCGGTCAATCGCAACGGGCTTCTCGGTGAAAAATTCAGTACACGACGAGACACAATGACGAAAGAACCGAGAGTACTTGACATAGCGATTGTCGGAGGTGGCTTGGTAAATACATGACACCTCGGCAATTGACATTCGTGTTATCGTTTAACGTTCATTTTATTGTGTTACGTTTTTATAAATATAAATCAATCGTTATAATGCTTATTATTATAATAGTGATAAATGTGTGGTTGCTGGAACTTATTTTACGTTGAAGACCATCGATATTCCATTGAATATAAACTAACTGGACGATAAATCGTTGATTGTTCTCATAAATGCAAAAAACCGAACCATTAGCTATACATTTATTCAAAACAATTGTATCAATGACGTAACGTATTTATTATTGCCATTAGCGAAAATAGTAGACTTGTTTTTGCTTAACTGAAATTTCTGTTTAATAAGCAAGGCAAAATATTTGGAAAAAAGACTGAAAAAATCTTTGTACTTAGGCCGGCAGCTTGGCTGCGTGTGCATTTACGAGGCGGGGTCATCGTGTGCGCGTCTATGAGTATCGTTCCGGTACGTAAAGATGATGCAATTAAATAATAGAATTTGTACGAAAAAACGTATTTAAAAAATGCATTAGCAGTGGCCGATTTCGTTCTACGCATGATTATTAATTGATTATTCTGATTAACTTGGGTGATTCAACGAAACATCAAAGATATTCGAGTTGAAGAGTCTCGAGGCCAGAGCATCGATCTCGCCCTTTCTATACGCGGTCGTGAAGCCCTTCGTCTCGTTGATCTCGAAGATACCCTCGTTCATCATCATGGGATTGCCATGCGTGGTCGAATGTTGCATGGACGAGATGGAAAATTGAACCAAATGATATACGACAGAATAGGAAATAACGTCAGTTTTTTAGTCAAGAATTCAGGATAATTCGACGAGTTTTCTTTTATTTGTTTTAATAAAATTCATTTTGCAGTGCATCTACTCCGTCAGCAGGAAATATATGAATCAAGTTTTACTGAACGGTAAGTTGCCATACATCAACTGCATTAACGCAGTTTATTCAGTATCGATTAAAAAAATTTATCAATGTATTATTTAACGACTCATTCCTGAATGCGCTGAGCCGAGTCGATCTTTTATTAAAAAGAAAAAGTCATGTAAGTTAAAATATTGACAATCGTTTTCTCTTGGCATTTGGCTCTATCAGGGAGTTTCTTTAGGTCTTTCATTCTGTGAACTCAGTGCCAGAAATATAAAAATATGCGTAAACAAGAGGAAGCCTTCGAATTTCCAAAATCTGTTGCTGACATCAATCTGAGCAATATAAATTTCTCCGATTACAAAGTTTCATCATTTCATATTGATTTTATCAAGAATTTGTTTGGATTATTATATAATCGTGATTGTTTAAAATGTTCTCACAGCCGGCCGATAATTATTTTTATAGTACCAAATGCTGAAAATTCCAAATTTGATGAAGCAATGAAGTTCCTAACTCAATTTCTAGAAATCCAATACAAGTTTCGCTTTCATTAGACTTTATTTCTGTTAAAAATGAATTTCCGATATTTGCAAATTTGCAAAAGTTAGATCGATCATAAATCCAATTTGTTTTAAATGTGAAATTTCGTAACACTTGGATTTTTCATTTGTTTGAATTCGCACGAATGAGCTTGCAAAATCGTTTACTTGGCGAAATTGAAAAATGTTCTTCCCATCGTTACTGTAAATACCGTCGTGAAAAACAATATCAACGCATGGTTCGGATTCCAGACGTACGTAAAAAGGGTGTGTGCGCGTGTGTGTGTGTGTGTGTGTGTGTGTGTGTGTGTGTGTGTGTGTGTGTGTGCCCTCCAAAAGTATCCTGTTACGACAAGAAGCTTATGTGGCAAATACGGTGATTCCATAAGCCTGGTGTCTCGTTACAAGGACAGCATTCTCAAAGCCCTTTCGTTGTATTTATATCCCAAGTACGCATCTAAGGGACTTTTTTACTCAGATTAAAATAATTTTGTGTATTTTGAATATTTTCTGAAATATCCACAAATTCGCGCTTTCGAAAATATCGACACATGCTACCCAAACATTTTTAATTATTTGAATACAATATAATGATATTTAGTATTGAACTCGAAGAAAGCTTATTTCGAACATTAGAGACTACCCTCTCGGAATGGAGAGCTCAGACGAAAGTACAGACCAAAATTATCATATCGGTTTGTCGTAATTTTTTCGGTCATAGAGTACTGAAAAATATTGTTGATATGAATCAATGATAAAATCAATATCTATTATAGATACGGACTTTTAATTCTGATTTTATATATACTGTGAGATAAGCGCTATCAAGAAAAATTCAATTAGTATTACTGATAATCCGAAAACCCAGCAGTATAATCTTTATGAATAAAAAACAGCAATTAAAAACCGCTCGTTAGCAGCTTCGACAATATTTCGAAATTACGAACCAATGTGTACTGTTCACTTACGTTTCGCACTTAAAAATTTATTTCGACGATGAACTGTACGTGGAAAACAGCCGCTGATGAGTATCCATGCGTTGATCTTCACTTCAACAAGAAGTTGATAGACGCTGACCTCGATAATGGAAAACTCAAATTTATCGAGTAAGTGGCAATCCTTTCAAAGCATTTACAGGTATGTATGTACCGAAATATTTTTGTCTTCGCCTACATGTAATTTTGTTTGACAGTACGAATACCCGCGAAATAATCGATACCGAAGCGGAAGTTATTATCGGAGCTGACGGTGCTTATTCGTCGGTGAGAAAAGCAATGATGAAAAGAGCAGGCTTCGACTTTTCCCAGACTTACATCGAGCACGGTTACGTGGAGATTACTATACCATCGAAATTTATCGACGAGACTCATCCCGAAAGGGGCCGAAAGGTCAGAAAAAATATTATAACAGGAAAAGCCAGTTATTTTATTTTATTAAAGAAATGAAACAAACCCAAACAAACTGAGGCTTCCTTTGATAAGTAATAGCTCGATAGAGAGCTGCATAATTCTTCGAACTTTTCAAGAATTCAGGAAAAATGACTGACGAATAAAAGACATTAATTATTTTAATCGTTTATTTAAAAAATTAATCTCTCTTATTTTGTGACCTTCTATACGCGTACAGTTCGCTATGAGTAACAAGCATCTTCACATCTGGCCACGTGGTCACTTCATGATGATCGCCCTGCCGAATAACGATTTTACGTTCACGGGAAATTTATTTGCGCCCCTCGACATACTCAATGGGCTGGACACACCCGAGAAACTCATCAAATTTTTCGAGAAGGAATTTCCAGACGCCCTTCCTCTGATTGGAGGAACCAAGGCTCTCATCGACAACTTTTTCGCTACAAAACCCAAGACTCTTATATCTATTAAAGTAAACAAATTTCTGTTACTTTTGAAAAAAGCTCTTAGCCTCTCATTATTTTTAAACTCACTACGTCTAGCTACTTACACGGAAATTGTGTGGCTTTTCGTTTTATCAATTACATACATTCTTTATTAAAATGAGCCCACGCTCACTCAGCAGCTTGGTTAAGAAATAATATATGGTTTTTTTGGGACTGATTTGGAAAAATATTTTTTTTCATGAAAAAGCACTAAGTTTTTCGTACAGATAGGGTATATTGAAAAACAGATGAGTATGCGATGGTTCCTCGTGCTATATTTTTTGCGAAGAGATTTTAGAAGTAATAAGAGGCTTTCGAATTCGTCTCGGTGTGTTATTCGCAAGAATGATAATGACCAATTGGATCATTTTATCGATAAACTTATAGCACTTACTTTCAATTGTTTTCAGTGCAAACCATACAACGCTGGTAGCAAAGCTCTCATTTTGGGTGATGCTGCCCACGCCATGGTACCTTTTTACGCGCAAGGGATGAATACAGTTAGTACCTTTGAGAAGTCTTACAAATTCTCTTACGATATATCGATACACCTCCTATTTATTTTTCTCTCGTTAAATAGCAAATAAAAAAATTTCATTCTCAACCAGGCATTCGAAGATGTACTTTTGCTGGATGGCCTCATGGAAAAATATAATTCTGATCCTGAAAAGGTTCTTTCAGAATTTTCGAAACTTCGCTGCGAGGATGCTCACGCTATATGCGACCTCGCTATGTACAATTACATTGAGGTAAAGACGACGACAATTAAAAAGTGAATGAAAAGTGTACGCAAACGAATTACTTCTAGAAACATTTTTCATTGACGTTTTGACGTTGTTGAAACATCAATTTTTATCTAAGGGGGAACATCAATTACAAGACCGAAAATTGGCTGTTTTTGAAGATTTTTTGTTAATGAAAAGGATTGTCTGACATCATTGCAACTTTATGCACTTCTTATTTCACATTCTCACTATTTGAAAAAAAAAATATATTAAAAAAAAATTTAATTGGCGGACGTACAGCTCGGTCTTTGTGAAAGGTCACATCGTGAGTTGCAAAATTGTTGGCATTCTAGCAACGGCTGTAATTGTCTGAAACCGATGAACAAAGCTTAAAGTTTACCAAAAGTTGAGTGAACGAAAAGAATCAAAATATATAAAGAATTCGCTAGATGGAAACTGAAGAAGATCAATGTTTAATTTTTTTAAGAAATCTTCGCTACCTTTTGCGCAAAAACGATATTTTCTTATTTCAATTTCAACTGATAGTATACGGATTTCAATTTCAACTGATAGTATACGAAAGATATGAGCTAAAATTCATAACAATCGGTTGAATAGTTTTTGAGAAATCATGCTAACAGTTTGGAGAAATGTGATTTTGAGAAAAACGCGTTTAAAGTTTTAACCAGTGAAAGCTGAACAATTTTGCCGTCTTACCGGCTAATCAGCGACCCAGTGCCATATATTAGTCCTTCACCCCCTTTACAATACTGATCTTCCTGCTGCTGTTGTTTTTTGAAGCTGATAAATGGTGTTACCCCCTTAATGTTTTCGATTTTTTAATACCGAAAATCGGTAAAACAAAATCGACATAATTCAATGTAATCAATATATTCGTATCTATAATCGTTTTTTTTTCTTTTTGCAAAACAAAACGATGATTGGGAGACTAGATATTTTATTTTGCTCGTAGATGCGGGACCTTGTAACGAGAAAAACCTTTATGTTACGACGCGGGCTCGACACTCTGCTACACGCCTTATGGCCAACCGGATGGGTCCCGCTGTACAACACCGTTCACTTTTCTCGTATGGGATTTCGGGACTGCATCGCCAATAGAGCATGGCAAGACAAGGTCGATCTAGATACAATATCGCAATTATTCGTTCTTGTATTATTCTTTTGTTTTGTTGAACCTTCAGAAGGAAACGATTGGTCTTAATTTTTCTTTCATTTCGCTTTTCTAGGTTTTGCGTAGGAGTTTTTGGTGTCTCGGAACAGCGGCTTCCCTTGGCTTCTTACTAATGACCAAACTGTCGATTGGTACGGCAGAAAATTAATTATTACCAATCTTCATCGGCTATGAATAATAATATTGTGTACTCGTGAAATGTTCAACATCGCAAATTAGCTGCAGCTTATTTTACTAATTAGTATTCCTGCCTTGCTGGAAAAATATTGATTTGAAAAAAATTATACACTATTTTATTGGGACATGATAATAGCGAGTGTTATTTTTATGGCAGTAGAGGTATCGATGTTGCTTCAGACATTTACATTATTTACAATATTTCGTCTAAATTGACGAAAATACGAAGAGCACCGTTTTTTTTTTCGTAGGTTTCACTTTTGTCGACTCGGATAAATCGCGAATATAAAATCTTCCGTGTATTTCATCGTTGTGAAACTCCTTTTTTATCTTCATACTACTCTATAGTGAGCGAAACGCCTTCCGGGTTCGCGATATAATTGTACTTTTCGGTCTCGAAGAAATCGATCAATTTATTTTTGAACTTTCCGTGATATTCTTCTATCTGTTCAGCGGTTGGTTCGGGAATTTTTGGAACTTCCATTGGTGAACCGACTGTAATGAAAATAAATGAAGTTTCAATTAAATTCATACAAAATAAATACACCAGGTTTTTCCATGTACCATTCAAGTGCTCGACAATGTAAATCACGAAATTATATCCATCTAGATAATAGCCAATCGTTCGAAAATAGGAAATGAATTAGCTTTCACGAGTGAAAATAACCCGACGAGAAGCAACTTCCATCTCTGGATTTATTCGAAAAATTTCGAATTTGGATTCGAAAATTGGATTGGATGGGTGGATTACAATGTGACAGCCTTGCTCCGCTATTGTTCATCATATCGAGTGTTAACTCACCCACTACCGTGACTGGCTTTCTCTTCGGCACGATACCGAAAGTGTACTGAAAAAATCCTCGACCGATAGCCAAAACGGGCGCGATTCCTGTGACTTTTCGGAACAGCTGTTGCATCTTGTGAAGTAACGAATCATCAGAGGCGATTATTTGATCGTAGAGATCCGTTTCACCGTACGCAATGACCGGAACCAGGGGCGATCTGAAATGCAAAAGAACATAATTGACGAAGAAATTACGAGGATAAGGCAAATCTGGAGGAAACGAACAAGCGTTCATTTTAGCTAACCCATTTTTTAATGCGATCCTCACGAAACCTTTCCTTCGTCGCAATATTATATTGTAACGTCCCGGTTTGCACTTGAGAGACTCTGCTGCGCCTCCTACGATCAGAACGACCGCTTTTCCTCCGCTTTTCTCGTCCTCCCCCTCCAGACAATCCACATCCGTTAATAAAGTTCTACGATCGGCCAGAAGATAATTCAGACTTTCCGCGCTTGAACTGCAGGCACCTGTGATTCAAGCAAATGATTCTGTGTCCGGAATCCGCAACGTATAACGGTTTTTGATACAAACTAACAAGACTAGAACTCTCATCCAAACATGTAGTTTGAAATGGGCCAATATATGGCAGGATACTGGCTAGTCGCTTCTGTTGACCATGGACCTGCGCAATGCGATACTGCGCATCTCTACATTCATTCTGTTTCTAGCTCCGCCTCGCGCGCGTCGTTCATACACGTAACCTCGACGTGAGGCATACAATTGGATTTATTGTCACAGTTAATAATACAGCAAGTTGCATTGTGCAATTTGCGAAATCCAGCGACCACCAAGAAGACTGTCTCTACTTAGCAACTCCTTGTTGTAACAATTTTCTAAGGTTATGTTAATGTTGCGCAGTATCGCAGTGCACAGGTACATGTTGGTTAGCAGTGCCCTCTTGATATTGCCATATGCAGGCCTACCCCCACCACCCGAGTTCGTTCTCCTGGTATCTAGTCTTCTTGATAGAAACATTCGCCGCTAGGGGCACGCGACATCATCAACGATATAAAGGCCAACTATTGTTAGGAGGTTATGTTTCATCGTTAATCGACCGAAGGCCTGAATGACGGACCGTTTTAACGCAAATTCAATGTAGAATTGTGGATTTAGCGTTAAATTAAGGCCGTGTATTACCCGCTGCGAAATTTCGACGCGGTCACGACGGTATTGCGAAATTCGCAGTTTTTACCACGTTTTTATTCACGCGCTTTCTTGTCTGTCTGCTTGTCTGTTCAGTACAAATTTTGCAATCGATTTTTTAAACTAACTTCCGGATGAGCTGGAGACTTGAAACTTTAAATATAGCTCAGAACTGGATGACAAACAAACAAACAGACAGACAAGGTAAATATAAATTTAAAAAATACATATATATAATAATATAATATACAAATAGATATTATATATATTTAAATAATATATACAATATTCAACAGTTTGCAACAGGATTCAGATTTAAAAATTAAGTGTGTAAGAGAAAGAGAGAGAAACAGAGGAAAAAAATTGTGAAAAAAAATAAAGACATAAAATATAGTTTAGTGAAAGAGGAACAAACAAAAATAAATAATAATTAAAAAAAAAAAAAATTCAATATACCACGTTTTTAAAACACTAAAAAGTATAAAATAATTGTACTTTTTGTACTTTTTAAAATAATTGTAATAATTGAAAATTTGTGATTGTAAATTTTTAATAGCTATGAAAATACTTTTAAGATTTAAAACGAAAAACGTGGGGCGCATGCAATAGATAATATTGAGGAGTGTAGGGAGTAGCTGTCATTGAGGAACTCACACAAAAGTTCATATCATTTGCAGTGCAATGAAATTGTTAGTGACTTAGGTGAACTATTCGTGCATCAGTTATCTATAATAATATAAAAACTATAGCTAAAAAGTGTTTTATTTCACTGTGAAGAGCTTAACAGTTTTAAAAACGTGCATCAATTCGATGAATCAGCCATTACCAACACGACATTTTTCAGAACTTTTCTCAATATTAGTCCACAAAATGCAATTATTCAAATTTCGAAATACGTTTTTCTAGTACGTATGTACTAGACTATTTTCTAGGCGTTTCTTCTCTTCAGTTTGCGATTAATTCAACCGAAAGATCAGTTTTCAACCTATATCAGGTATTTTCTTTGCTAAGTAAATCTGTATTTTTTTTCTTTTCACGGATATGAAGAAGGTTACCTCTTCTAGCAAATTGACGTCGACTTCGAAAATTTCAAGTCATTCAAATCTGTCGTTTTCGCAAAAAGTTCAAAAAATGTTGCATGGGTCGCCAGCGTAATCGTGTGTTATTTTGGTGAAACGTTGTTGCGTTATTCCCATAACTCTTTAACATGGAAAACTTAAACTTTCAAAACTCGAATGTAACAAAGAATCCTCAGTCTTCTAGACGGACAAAGTGGCGGGAGTACTTTTCGCACGTCTTACCAAAACTGTGTACGAATTCTCGAAATAATGGCACATGGAAATGCATATCCAGGGTGACCATTCGAGGCTCCATGCCGGGAAATAGCTTCTCGAAACCAAGAACGTCAGTCGCGAAAGCACCAAACGCTCCAGTCGATAATATTCCATGGGGGAAGGCGCAAAAAAGGTAATTTCGCGATGGATCGAGATCGGCTGTCTTCACCAATTTTATGGGAAAGTACGCACAGAAGTACCGCCACCATGCACAATTCTTCATCCAGTGTGTCCATGCTTTTCTGAAAATATTTGTTTTATTGATCAGAATTCGTGTAGACAAAAGGCAGCGACGTGAATATTTCTTCGTGTCTTATAGACAATTTTTTTAATTTTTTATGTGCAATAAATAATATTACACTTGCTTACTGTTATAATAGTTGGTTGAGTTAATAGTTAATACTTTCGTAGCTTTGAATACTCACTGAATTTATTTTTGATCCCATTAATTTTCAATCCATTAAAAACGATTCAGAATTTCCTAAATTATTAAACCATCTGATAATTCTTGCGGACATTAGCATCAAACAACCACTTCTGTCACTATACTTAAGAAAAGAAAAAATATCATATATCGAAGTTTATTTATCTTGTACAGTCAACAATCATTTTCCAAATTAATTAAATTCTCGTAAAGTCGTAAATTATAACTCTGAAATTCTCTTAACTCTAGAGCAAACCTACTTGCAGCCCTGCAGGCAATTTGCCAAGTTCTACTGCCGCATTCCAATTTTTGCCGAAGTCAGATCGTTACCAAGACATTTTTTAACATTGAAAATGCTTTTAAAGATGTATATAGAGGGTCTGATTTAGCGAGATGTCACACGAAACTAACGCTACCCCCACTCCACTGCCGCTGTGCTGTAGCAGAGTGGAGCGTGCTGTGACATACTGACTGCTTGTGATTGGTTGAAAAATGCCGCATTACATGTACAGTCATTTATGGTTACAAATGGTAGACGGGCGGACGGATGGATGGATAGAGTGAGAGAGTGAAATGGTAAGGATGTGAGAATGTGAAAATGTAAAAATGTGAGAATGTGATAATGTGAAAATGTGAAAATTTAAGATTGTAAAAATGTAACAATGTGAGAATAAAAAACTGTGAAAATGTGAGAATGTAAAAATTTAAGAATGTGAAAATGCGAAAATATGAAAATGTAAGAATGTGAGAGTGGAAAAATGTAAAAATGTAAGAATGTGAGAATGCGAAAATGTTAGAATGTGGGAGTGTAAAAATGTAAAAATGTTAGAATGCGAGAATGTAAAAATGTGAAAATGTGAGAATGTGAAAATGTAAGAATGTGAAAATGTGAAAATGTAAAAATGTAAGAATGCGAGAATGTAAAAATGTGAAAATGTGAGAATCTGAAAATGTGAGAATGTGAAAATGTAAGAATGTGAAAATGTAAGAATGTGATAATCTGAAAATTTGAAAATGTGAGAATGTAAAAATGTGAAAATTTGAAAATGTGAGAATGCGAAAATGTGAAAATATAAGAATGTGAGAATGTGAAAATGTGAAAAGGTGAGAATGTCACAATGTGAGAATGTGAAAAGGCGAGGATGCCACAATGTGAAAAGTGAAAAGGTGAGAATGGGAAAATGTGAAAAGGTAAGAATGTGAAAACGTGAGAATGTGAAAATGTGAGAATATGAAAATGTGAGAATGTGAAAATGTGAGAATGTGAAAATGTGAAAAAGTGAGAAAGTGAAAAAATGAGAATGGGAAAATGTGAGAAAGTGAAAATGTGAGAATATGAAAGTGTAAGAATGTGAAAATGAGAAAATGTGAATTTAAGAATGTGAGAATGCGAAAATGTGAAAATGTAAGAATGTGAGAGTGTAAAAATGTAAAAATGTAAGAATGCGAGAATGTAAAAATGTGAAAATGTGATAATCTGAAAATTTGAAAATGTGAGAATGTAAAAATGTGAAAATTTGAAAATGTGAGAATGCGAAAAAGTGAAAATTTAAGAATATGAGAATGTGAAAAGGTGAGACTGTCACAATGTGAGAACGTGAAAATGTGAAAATATGAGAATGTGAAAATGTGAGAATGTGAAAATGTGAGAATGTGACAATGTGAGAATGTGAAAATGTGAGAATGTGAAAATGTGAAAATATGAGAATGTGAAAATATGAAAATGTGAGAATGTGAAAATGTGCAAATGTGAGAATGTGAGAATGTGAGAATGTGAGAATGTGAGAATGTGAAAGTTGAAAATGTGAAAATGTAACAATGTGAGAATATGAAACTGCGAAAATGTGAGAATGTAAAAATGTAAGAATTTAAGAATGTGAGAATGCGAGAATGTAAAAATGTGAGAATCTGAAAATGTGAGAATGTGAAAATGTGAAAATGTGATAATCTGAGAATGTGATAATCCTAAAATTTGAAAATGTGAGAATGTAAAAATGTGAGAAAGTGAAAATATGAGAATGTGAAAATGTGAGAATGTGAAAATGTGAGAATGTGAAAATGTGAGAATGTGAAAATGTGAGAATGTGAAAATGTGAAAATGTGAGAATGTGAGAATGTGAAAATGTGAGAATGTGAGAATGTAAAAATGTGAAAATGTGAAAATGTAAGAATGTGAAAACGTGAAAATGTGATAATCTGAAAATTTGAAAATGTGAGAATGTAAAAAAGTGCAAATGTGATAATCTGAAAATGTGAGAATGTAAAAATGTGCAAATGTGATAATCTGAAAATTTGAAAATCTGAGAGTGTAAAAATGTGAAAACTTGAAAATATGAGAATGTGAGAATGCGAAAATGCGAAAATGTAAGAATGTGAGAATGTAAAAATGTGAAAAGGTGAGAATGTCACAATGCGAGATTGTGAAACATGAGAATGTGAAAATGTGAGAATGTGAAAATGTAAAAATGTGAGAATGTGAAAATGTGAGAATATGAAAATGTGAGAATGTGAAAATGTGAGAATGTGAAAATGTGAGAAAGTGAAAATGTGAGAATGTGAAAATGTGAAAATGTGAAAGTGCGAAAATGTGAGAATGTAAAAATGTAAGAATTTAAGAATGTGAGAATGCGAAAATGTAAGAATGTGAGAGTGTAAAAATGTAAAAATGTGAGAATGTAAAACTGTAAGAATTTAAGAATGTGAGAATGCGAAAATGTGAAAATGTTAGAATGTGAAAGTGTAAAAATGGAAAAATATAAGAATGCGAGAATGTAAAAATGTGAGAATCTGAAAATGTGAGAATGTGAAAATCTAAGAATGTGAAAATGGGAAAATGTAAAAATGTGAAAATGTGAAAATGTGATAATCTGAAAATTTGAAAATGTGAAAAGGTGAGAGTGAAAATGTGAGAATGTGAAAATGTGAAAATGTGAAAATGTGAGAATGTGAAAATGTGATAATGTAAGAATGTGAGAATGCGAAAATGT
>OZ010715.1:13995924-14063489 GCA_963932345.1 Ophion ventricosus | reverse complement strand
GCACTTGGTGTAATTCTGTAGATTCTTTCAAATCCCATTAATTTTGTCGAGTGGCATAAATTTCTACAAACATCGCGCAAAACGCCCAGGGTTAATACTATAATTATATAGCAAATTTCGTCCTTTTATGGCAAATGCGTCTCGAATTATAACGATTTTTCGACAATATCGACAATCTCGAAAACATTCGTCTTCAATACTAATTTTAAAAAAAGAAAATTTGTTTTATGGAAATATAAAGAAAAACGGAAGGCAACTCACCCCCGTCCGCCTCGTCGACATGTGTCACGATCGTAGTAAATCCAAAGAAAATATAAGAGCATGACGTAACGCAGCCATTGGGTGAAGATGAGAATGTAAGCCGTAAGGAGATATCCGATTGGACAGCCTGTGGCGAGAATGCCTATCCACGCAGCAGCCGCGACAGTTTGAAGTCTCCTCTCGGTCGGCACTCTCAAAGGTGCAAATTTCACACCGAGCAATTCCATTCCGCCTTACGTATCAGCTAGCATAAAAAATTATTTCCCATTACTCCAAGAAATTCAATTCGCTAGTCGTTTTGAACGCATCTATTTCATTTAAACAAAAATATTTTTTTTCTGTAATTCAAAAATATCCTCTCTACGCTTTATTCGATATTTCAAGAGCAGGATTTTTTATCACAGCTTTTTAGAAATATTCCTTCGAGATTGTGTAGGACTTTGTGAAAGTTGAAGACCAAATTAAAACTTCTTTTTTAGCTTTATCTATTTATAATGTCAGTTCTCTCGATATTAAAATATTATTCAATTCACATCCCATATTTGCGAAATAAGCCGTTAAATTATTTAATTCAACTTCATGTTTATTTTTTATTGGAGAGCTCGTCACGCGCTCTTCCGGTTCATTTTTCTTAAAATACTTTTATAATCGGGCGTGGTGAGATCTGGTCCCCGTTCGGCCATTATTCGTTATCGATCGAGTCGCTATACTTACTACTACTACTAATATTAGAAGTCGTTGTACACTCGCGAAAGTCTCGAATGGATGACGATCGCCGTGTACCCCAGTATCAACAGGCGTTTTTTAATTTATTTATTATCGACAGATTCGGCCCGGCCCTTCATGTATGAGATCGATCAAGGTCTTGGCGAGTAGTCTCGCCAGGGCGTTTTTCTGTAGATTTTTATTTTTATTTTGAGGATCCATTCAGGATACTATTGATCGATTACTTGCAAAATTTCAAAAGGATTCACCGTTGTGTATTCGTGATGTTGGCAATCAAAGATTTGCACGGTTTTACACGTGTTCTTATGAGGAGCAGTGGAAAATTTCACATTTCACGCAATAACTTCGAAACTTTTCTACAGATAAAAAAAAAATTCTCAATTACAAAGGAACATATGACGAAGTGGGTAAAAAAATCATGAATTTCGACCGTTTAGTTTCAGAGCTATAGCGATTTAAATTAAGCAATGTCTAGCGATGCTAGCGTCACGAAGCGATTGGAGCAGACTCGAACCAGATTACAGTAGTGTGTATCCGTATACACAGAGTATCTACGTATCATGAGACCGGAATGGATAGTTTGATACAAAAGTGAGGGTTAGGTAAACATTATACTCGGCGTTTTCATCATTACTTTATAAGGTTTTACATCCCGATAAAATGTACAACCTACATTATAAGGATATTTCGCAATATTTCAAAGCTTTCATCGATTGAGCGGAGGAATAAACTTTTCAACGTGACTGTAGCGAGACTACTACCTTAAAGCTTCACGAAATTGTTTTCTCGAAAGCACACGCGCCTGAAATTTTTTCGCTCACTTCGTTCTAAAAACCAGAGTTTGCTTTTTGGTGACAAGTGAAACGTGGCTCAGTCAACAGAACAATCTGATTAAAAATTACCTTTTTTGGGGCACTTCAATAAGACGATATAAAAAAAATAGGTCGTGGTAAATTGATTATTTCTTCGTTCAATCTCTCTCCACTATACACACGAATACACGCACACATATATCTGTTTGGACGTTCTATTTTTATGAGTTTTTTCGTCCGCCCGAACGAGCGCGACAACGAGAAGTTACGAAATTATCACTCTACGAATAGACAAAACAGACTGAGAAATTTACGAAAAGGCAGCGGGAAAAATCAGCAAACTGAAGAGAGGAAGTGAATAAAATACGAGATAATACTTCATGTGAGGATATAGCCAAACAAATCGTAGTTATACATCTGTGTAGTAGGAATTCTTATTATTATTCCTCATTATACATGTACAAATAAATGGGAATGTTTATTCGTACTATTTGTTCTGTATATACATACACACATACGCATATGAAATGCGTGTACCTATTGATCAGGAGAATTTATGCTAATACGAAGGTTACGGAGAAAAAAGTAATGTCAAGAGATAACTAAACATTGCGAAAGGTGAAAATCATCGCATTCCGCGGATGACCGATATGATGCCTCAGAATAGTTTATCTCGGAAGATTGCCTGATATCGACAAATAAGATCGCCGGAACAAAATTGGATAACAAAAAAGCAATTCACAATCCATCTTTTTTTTCCATCGTTCTGTTTTCCCTCTCGGTGTTCAAAACATTAAAGAAACAAATTACTCTATGGCACACCTCTGCTACTAATTTTTGGCAAAAAATTGTCTTTCGAAAATATTTTTAGTACGAAGTTTACAAGAGCACAAGAGAACACCTTTTTTTAGTTTAAATAATTCAAGCCTCTGATTACTGCAGTATCTCTCTGGTACATCCCAGCACTTTTCTTTTATTCGCATTTTTTTTTATAATTCTCACGAAAATGTCTCTTTCGACAGAATTTATTAAAATTCAGCGTGGGCGAGAAGAATGATTGTTGTTTGTAAAATTTCAAGGAGTTTTACTTTTTCTAACTTGAGACACTTCGTATCGAAGCAACTTTTCACGTACCGTGTATATCAACCAAATCAAATGTGGCACCAGCCCTGTGCGTTTAATATTACAATACAGCGCGTCGATATTTTTTTTCATTAAAAAAATACCGGACAGCACAGGACTATCATCCTGATAAGGTAAAAAAAAACAAAATTGTTGACCCTGTTTTTTTAAATACCATCACGAAAATCATTAAATGTGAATCGAGATCAGCCGCATTTTTGTACGATCATCGATCAGGAGAATACTTCATCACAGACAAGTGTGTCCGCAACAATAATTCTCTCACGGGTTGCAACGATCCAAGTACGGACTCAATCGAAAGCTCAACGCTCCACTGTCTTTATATTTTGTTATGTGATACGAGAAAAACTTTTTTACACTGTAGCACAAGAACTATGTTAAAACGAAGGAGTGATTTTTCGATTTTAATATGATTCGAACTCAGAGATTGGTAAGATATAAAATGCTGCCAGGTCGAATACACTTGAAAGAGCCCATACATTGATAGTGCTAGAGAGAAAGACTATAAGAAATTGAAAAAAAATATATGAATAGCACTACCTGGCCTTAATAACTAAGCGACTCTCGGTGCACGTTGAGAAATTAAAGAAAAAACACTTCATACGCATCTGGTCGTCGTTACTCCACCATTTACGGAGTTGCTACGTAACAAAACGTGCATTATGACCACGTTACACTCTTCTTACTACTACGTTATCGTACCTGTGACACAATATCTCAGTCTTTATGCCAAATAACTTGCATTTATGAACTTCAAGGTGGATTTTGGAATTTTAGTTCGGGTCTGTTGAGCAACGAAAAGTGAACTTTGTAACGCCCCAAAGTCCTGTCCGTGTATCATATGATAAACGATAACCTTATCTCGCACGTTGAGCGCTATAATCGTTTGTCAAACGATCGAGCACACCTGGCATTTTCGCTAGACCGTATATAAATTTACCCATAAATTTGCAAATATTCGAGTAACCGAGGAGAACATTATTATTCTCGTTATTCTACTGTTTTTATCTCTTATTTGTATTGCCGTTATTCATTATTATTCAATTTTTCTTATTCAATTATTATTCAATTCGCCCAATTATTATTATTCTCGTCATTTTATTCTTGAATACCTTATTCGATTGTTGGTCTTTCTGGCTAATAAAAGGGTTCCTTCCAGGGAGCGTGAAAAATCAATTTTTTTTCTGCCTTGACACAAAGGTCCACAATTATTTGAAAGCAGAAACTTAAAAGGAAATTACAAAATTCAGAAAGAAGAATTGACAAATGAAAAACTTTTTTTCATTTTGTGAAGCTTAAAAACTATTTTTTTCTGCCTTGAGACAAAAATACACTATTATTTGATAGCAGATACTTGAAAATAAATGACGAGATTCATAAAGAAAAATTGTCAAATAAAAAATAATTTTTGTTTCGTGGAGGGTCAAAAAAAATGCTGTCTACTTTGACACAAAGATACACGATTATTTGATAGCAGATACTTGAAAATAAATGACGAGATCCACAAAGAAAAATTGTCAAATAAGATTTTCGCGAGACAATGGATTTTCATTCGTAATTTAAGATATTTTCGCTTCAAGTACTGTTTCGAAAGTTAAAATTTTTTCTTCGTGTACCGCACACACGCACCTTGCTTGCACTGTATAAGTGTAAAGAATTACACAACCGCCTTGTACACGTGTGACCATCAATGAGAGAAACACTTGTACTGTATGGCAATACACTTGAGTACACAGTTGTCGAGTCGTGTACCGCGATGAAGAGTCCTTCGCGTCAAAAATTTACGTACCCACCAACCAAACTGACTTCGGAATAAACTGAGACTGTTTTCCTTGCCCGTATGATACCTCAAAAATGCTATATACAAGATTAGACGCCACAAAAAGTATATATAGTGATATAGCATAGGCGTAAGTCTCTCTCCCCCTCTCTCTCTCTCTCTCTCTTTCTCTCTTTTACTTCCTCTTCACGTCTCGCTCTATTGCTTTCTTTCTCGCCCAACGATACTTCTTATCGGCGAATTCCAGACTCCCCTCGGAAGTGTGTTTGTGATAAGTGATTGGAGGCAGTAGTTTTTTCATTGTTGCGGACGACCGCGTCTGTACGTTCGTCGATTTCTGTCCGAGACATTAATCGAACGGATCTAGACGTTTGTTTTGGGTGCGAGCTCATCCGATGGTTATATTTGATTTTAAGTTACAAATTTTGGTATCGAATCAATGTATTCGCGGTGCTCCAATTAATTCCCGTGCAGGAATTGTCGTAGGGATCAAATTGGGTTCCCATACTTGTCCCCACTTCCTGATAGCATTCCAATGGCTAATAAGAGTGGGTCCCTATACTAAAACGTTACGCTCGTATATTGGATTCTAATCGGCATTCCCCATTGGAATTCAATGTACGAATCAAATTTGTGTTCTAAAGGACTCCCACATTATCAAACAGAATCCCAGTTCTCGATGGATCCCATTGTAATCTGTAGATTGAATTTTCTAACCAAAATATATAGATACAGGAAATTAGTGTCTCTTAAAGAGTATAAATATTATCTTAAAAAACTATAAGTCGCTCAAAGAAGTATATCTTAAAAATCTATTTGACTTACATGACTGAAAATCCACTGTAATTATCGTTTGTTATTATTTAAGCAGGTTGAAGAGTTACTCACAATCCAAAATTAAAAATCTATACATATATGGCATTTTCCAGACTATACTGAGTTTAAGAATTAAAGAAAAAACTCCCCACAAAACACCAGAGCGAAAAAATAGTTCAATGCATCTAATTTTACGTCCGATTAGATGAGCAAGACGTTTACGCTACGGGTGACGTAATTTTTTTAAACTATTTAGCACCGAGATAAACCATTTCTAACAACAGATTAACGTTAACTAAACCTTTGTAAGCATTTAAAAAACACCCCCATCTTGGGCATCGCAAACAATATATATCCAATATTAAACCATCAAGCTTTCATAAAAATTTACGAACCTTTTGAATCTTTTAATATTTTTAATCCTGTTCATCTTTCTAATCTAATAAGATTACGACTCTTTCATAGCAATCATCAATAATGTTATACTTTTTCAAGTTGGTAGTATCACAACAGTTTTTCTTTTTCACGTAATAAAAGTATAAAAATGTTACCCTTTAATTCATTTCTCATTTCATATTCCTTAGTTTCAACATATTGCCCTTCCCAATTGAACCCTTAACTATCAAACCCGACCCACACTTCGCTAATCTAACCTAACTTCCGTTTCGTCCACAGCCGTCTTAAACTACACTATACCGCATTTGCCGAGGGTAGGGGTGAACAAGAAAATTCGTACCAATGTAGACGGCCCCTTATTCTTCTGATTCTCTGGTCCATATACTTTTACTCTAGTATCTACACCAATGTATCAGAAGTATTGGCCTTCCGCTCACTGGTTGATGCGTCAGTCGGTGCCCGGCTAACCGGTCGCCGCTCCGAGTATTGGCCATGCGCAACACTCCTGAACCCGACGTAACGCCACCCGTGCAGAAATTGTCGTAGGGATCCAATTGGATTCCCATACTTATCCCTACTTCCTGATAAGGATCCGATGGCCCATTGAAATGCATCCCTATACTAAAACGTCACGCTCGTACATTGCATTCTAATCGGCATTTTCCATTGGAATCCAACGTACGAATCTAATTTAAATCCTAAACAATTGCCACATTATCGAACAGAATCCCATACGATTCATGATATTGAAGTTTACATCGTTGAAATGCAAGGAAAATAATACCCATTTTTTTAAACAGTTCAAATCTACGGCAAACTTTTTAAAAGATTTTTCTCAAAGACGTACAACCAAAATCTATCGAAAAAGATTTTGGATAACGATGCAAATGGAGACGAACGAAAATAAAGAATTTGTATTGCATTCCAACGATGCGAATTTGAACAGCATTACGATTCTTGCTGGATCCCATCGCATTCTGTACGTTTAATTTTCTAAACAAAATATTGTATATAGGTACACAAAATCAGTGGATCTTGAAAAAGTATAAAACTTATGTTAAAAATATATGAATCGCTTAAAAAAGTATATCGAAGCGT
Source organism: Ophion ventricosus (assembly GCA_963932345.1). Taxonomy (NCBI): domain Eukaryota; kingdom Metazoa; phylum Arthropoda; class Insecta; order Hymenoptera; family Ichneumonidae; genus Ophion; species Ophion ventricosus. Next base: position 14,056,457 of record OZ010715.1, on the reverse strand, counting down.
GCACGTTATGTTTCAACACGCCACGTTTTTTTCTCGTGACTTTGCACATATTTTCGATTCGAACGTGGTAAGAATTCTCAAACGGCGTTAATCTAGGAACAATGCAGAATCAAATTGGATGCCAATGAGGACGCCATATACGCGGTATCTCTAACAAATCCCTATAGAGATGTAAGTGCATCTTGGGACTCCCCAACAAATTTTTGAACGGGATCACGAAAGGATATTTTTTATCGGAAGAGCCAACAAATTACGATTGAGAATTTCAAATAAAAACTTTCAAACGACTCCAACCGGAAAAAAGAACCACAGCATCCACTTGGATTCCAATGTGCACTCCCTACGTGCGGCGTCCCTATCAAATCCCTATATCCCTATCCCTGTAGGATCTGGGGACATCCCAAAAAATGTCTGCACGGGCAGAGCCGAACCTTGACCGCGCATCTACCTGGGTCCTGACCCCCTTGAATTATATATTTTATGAAAACTCAGCATCTACAGAATAAATCTATATCTCGCATGTATTTTTTTAAAAGTTTATTGGGGAAAAAACTCATACACCAGGATTTGACTCAACTGGACCGCTCCAACGTCCTTAACTCCACTTTGACATAATATCACCCCATACGTACACGCTCACAAAGCCTGCAGGTAATGTTTTAACACGTCGAGTTTTTTCTCGTGTCGCTTCATATATTTTCCCAAACAGCGTTCATCGGGGAACAGTGTAAAATCCCCAATTAGATCCCAATGAGGACTCCCCATGTGCGGTGTCTCTAGCAAATCCCTATAAAGATGTGGGTGTATCTTGGAACTCTCCATCACATTTGTGCACGGGATCACGAAAGAATATTTTATTTGAGAGATCCAACAAATACCGAAGAATATTTTATTTGAGAGATCCAACAAATACCGGTTGAGAATTGCGAAGAAAAAAATTCTAAACGACTTCAATCAGAAAACTGCGCTCAATCCACCTGGATTTCAATGCGGACTCCCTACGTGCGGCGTAGGGACACCCTATGCGAGTGCGGTAGTGGGACTCCCCAACAGATTTATCCACGGATTCAATATGTTCCAGACATTCTTTTCATAAAATCCACTAAACTTAAAGCTCAGTTTCTCGACGAATTTGAAAAGAGATTTTCATTATCAGGGTAGAGCGAGAAAATCTGAAATTGGATTTCCTAAATTTAAATCGGCAGATTCCAATATGGCGGACCAAAACGCAAAAAGTTATTTTTTCATATTATATTTGAGGATTGTTGGGGTCTGAATCTGATGGAAAATTTTCAAAATCCAAAATGACGCATCCAAGGTAACGTTTGAGGATTCGAAAAATACTTGGATGTCTATGACAATGAATATACCGTGGCTGATTAAGATGACTGAATACAAATTTAATACAATGCTCTGAAAATTCAAAATGACGCATGAATTATGGGAAATCAAAATGTGAAAAAATAGCCCAAAACCAAAGTACCGTTTTTTTAACTGCTCCGAGCCCAAAGCCCTTTATACTGAAAGTCAGATATAGTTTTGTATTTAAAAAAATCCAACACTCTTGACACGAAAAGTTATTCGCCCGAAAGCGAATGGGTTAAGGAATCGAGCAGGCAGTTTGATTAATAAAATAAAAAATAAAAACTCGTCTCGTCCGTATAATATAATGGTGTCTTTAATAACCATATATCAATCAATAACCGCTCTCTATTTAATATAATGTATAATAGAATAACAACAATATGAGAGAGTTAACAATATCTCTCTTATACTCTGTGTCACTCTTCGACGCATTTCCTGTCTCTATTTCTCGCACGCACACATTTTTTTTTTCTTTCCAGACACGTCACAATGACTTTGTCATACGTAAAATAATAGTGGAACATTTTGCTATACATAAACACATATAAACGATTGGTATACACGATCGAACGTAAATCAATAATATACACCAGCGTGCTCTTCTTACTCGAAGTTGACAAAAAAATAATTGTTGAAATAATATGACACGATTAGCAAGTTTACTTTTATACGAATTTCCTAGACAAGTTGTTTTTTCTTTTGTTTGTGAAGTATGCAAATAAGCGCGGCGAGACGTACGACTTCCATAAAATTGATACAACCACTTTAATCATTTGATCGTATTAACCAGTCAATTAGGTCGTCGAGGGTTTCCTGCTCATCGTAACCAATCGAGCTAAAATAATAATGTACATTACTTTCTAATTTTCTTTTTTATCAAGTCTTGCGTTCTTATGCCACGCGACTTTCATCGTGAGTGGAGAATCATTCTGAAATTTGCGGTATTACTCACTTTTATTTGCTAGTTTTTTTGTTGTTGTTTGTTTACAGTCGATCGATTTGAAACTGTGCGCCCCCAATCTCTCTTTCTTCTTGTCTCGTTCTCTCTCTCTCTCTCTCTCCCTCTCTCTCTCTCTCTCTCTCTAAAATCTCTCTCTGTCTCTCTCGCTCAGCGAATCTATGATCGTGACGACTCTACTAGCACGAATGGGGATGGGAAGGATTTTCACGGTTCGTGCTACGTCTTAAGGTACATCGATCGACTAATAATATAATTTTTTTCGACAAGATCGGACGCTGCTATTTATTTTTTGTTGTTTTTTGTGTTCGTTTCTTGTTTTTTTTAAAAATCACAACACATCGTCGCGAAGCGCAAAAACGTTGTTTACTTCAGCACATATTTCTCGGTCTCGTCGACAATAATAATATATAATCATAGTAATAAAAATAATAAATGTCATAATAGTAATAATGAATAGGTAAATGGCGCCGCGATTGATTGTCAGATCGTAACGCGATTTTTCCCTTCTCTTTGCTACGTCATATATATATATATATATATATATATATATATATATATATATATATATATATATATATTTGTATATGTTTGGGTCTTTGACGACTATGGTCGCAGTAACGCTCATTTTTCCTTCCACTTTAATTTCCGTTTGTTTATTTAAAAATTGTCAACAACAGCGCGGCCTTTAAAAATAAATGATGGCGCGAAGCTCTTCACATCCTTATTGCTTCACCTAGCCTACGAATTTTTAAGCCTAATTTTGGGTGACGATCCAACGAGAATCTCGGATAGTCGTTGGTTTCACGGAGCCGCGGAACTCTTTCGCTCAGAAAATACTAATGATCGTTTGTAATTTTGGCAAGGTCAGAGATTTATATTGTACCGTTATAACATAATACATATTTTATTGTTATGTTTGAATATTAAAGTATTGTAGGTTTAGCTTGCCTAAATCGTACCACGATCGTGTTTCGCACATCGCGCCTCATACAGCACCACCGACCGATATAAAGGAAACTACTTAGTCAGCCATGTTGGGGGGTCAGCAAGAATTACAAAAATTTACAACCACTACATCGTAAAATATTCAAAAAGTAAATATTTTATCATTTTTCACTGATACTTCGATCATATTGGTGAGACTTTTTTTATGTTCAGTGTTACACAATTGTATTCTCGATTGTTATGTACAATAGTTCTTTAAATGCCAATTTAAATGCCATCCGTCGAAATAAAGTAGTTCTTTATTTCGACGGATGGCATTAATATTGATAACCGCAAGAACAGCGTTTTCGTTTGGTGTTGTGATACTTTTCGTTCGGATGTTGCGCCTAATTCGTACCGGTAGAGTTGTCCTTAATCGTACCGATATTATTCAAGAATAATTGTCGTCATTTTACGTAGACGTAATTTTGTGTAAGTACATTAACATTGTACAAGGGCATTGGACAATTGATAAGTAAAACGAGATGAAAAGTAACTAATTCAGCAGCTGTAAAGAAGCAATGTTCTGTGAACTATATACCAGGAAAATTCCTTTGTAATCGTACCAGTACGATTTAAGCATAATTATACGTCTACTTGAAGTAGGGTTAATTTTTTTTTGGGTTCACGATCTTTGTGCCAGAGCCAACCCCTAAGTACAGGACAACGTATTTTTGCTCGGATGTATCGCTTTTGATTCTGATTGAATTTAAGGGTTAAGGCCATGTATCACAGGCTGCGAAATTTCGACGCGGTCACGACCATGGTCTTACATACAAGGCCTTGAAATGATGGTCGTATTTGATAAGCGCCGAGTAGGCCTTCAATTGTCCGAGCTTTTTTTCTTATCGCGGCCGGCATGTGTCGTTATAGTCGGGGCGTATCACGAGACCAACCTAAATCGATCATAAATTGTTTTGTCGTATAGACATATGTGCGTATAACAGTTGAAAATCGTTCACGCCTATAAAAAAAAGTACGATATGTCTCGATAACTGTTCTTGACAATTTAATTAAGGCCATGTGTCACACGTCCAGTCGGTAAAAATCCTACTGCCAAGTTTTCTCCTAGACGGATCATTTTTCGGGCAAAAGAAGAGAAAGCCGTTGTTCGTCGTTCAGCAGAGCGGAAAGTGTTCCTTTCGTTTTTCCCAAAAGTCAACCGTTTCAAAAATCATTGGGAATCGGCAAATCAGCTATCTCTCTCGCTCTCATGGCCGCTCGGTCGATGTGACACTTGGCCTTAAGTGAAAATGCCGAAATCCTACGCGGTACCTCAATGTAAAACGGAGTACAAATCAAATAAACAAAAATGCTCTGTTTTTAAAAGGCCAAAAAACACCAAACTATACAAAAAAAAAGTGGCAAGCAGCAATTCCGGGAGTGGATTTAAAACCATCGCAGAACGTTTACGAAAAACATTAATAAAAAAATTCATCCACTAAAGAGTGGATAAACCGCGATAATAAGGGAAGGATTAATGCTCAAGTAAGTTTACTTTTTTTTTAAATGCTTTCTGAAAACCATTTTCACCTCTGTTAAATATTCTATTTAGTTTGATATTTAATCTCTGTCTCGCTGTGTGTAAGACAGAGACATATGATATTACTGTCTTCTTGGCACACGACACCCCCTTTCCTATACGCACCATGCGGCCAGAAATAGAAGTAAAAATTGGACGTTAAGCGAACCTTCCCCCACTACCGTCGCTTCAAGATCTGTATGTCAGACCGTGGTCACAACGGTATTGGAGTATCCGCAGTTTTTGGTTACGAGCCGTCGCAAACTACCGCCAGTTGGTGCAGCAACCGTCTGCTAATCACTTTACAGAAAAGAGCAGAGGCCCAATAGGCGACGATTGCTGCAAGTCCATAGGATAACTGATGCACTAGATTTTCCGGATTGTAACTAATATTTTGGCCTTTATCGGTACAATGTTGCTAGTTTTATTTTTTTTTAACTCCAAATTCGAGTTTCCTCGTCATTTTTGCATAAAATCAGTTTAAACAACGCGCAAATTGGGTTTTTTCACTGTCTAACGTGAAGACTAACGGCCTTCAAATGTGCATGAATTCGGCGCATCAGTTTGTAATTCACAATTCATCCCATGATAACTACAATATCTAAAGTCATTTTCAAAATTTGGAAAAATGTCGACCGTTGGCATCTTTTTGCAACAATATCGCATGTACACAATCAATTTTATCTCTATTGTATTGTTTAGTCGAAATTAGGGTTGAAAATTTCGATGCAATCGGTGCGTGTGTTGCATGGCCTTAAGGCTATGAATTGCGTATGTAACGATTTCGGATTATCATCGATACTCTGTCAACTTTTCATTCGTTACGAGAAAGATTCAGGATATGCCTGGTACGATTAAGGAACAACATTCTCAAATTGTTTATTTCGAATATGTTGGTAAAATGTGTATACGTGGGTCAACTATTTGTTCGCATAGAGTTCGTGTTATCCAAGAAAAATAAATACTTTAATAACACTAATCGTTTTGGTTGACAGTTGAAGATGTTGGAAATAACAAACATTCTTAGGGGGTACGAATTAGGCAAGTCTACCCTACGTTCTACACAATCTGCCCGGGGTCTTAAAAGTATCATTCGCGCTGAATGAAAATCACATCGCTCATCGACAATTTCAATGGAGTGGACAATTTCCACACAAATTAATAGTGATTCCAGCTCTCCGTTCCTCTCTCTCTCTCTCGCTCTGCGTTGACTGAAAACTTTAGTGCGACCGAACGAATAATAAATGTTGTGGGTCGCATATGAAAACTAGTGACGGGTAAAAATCGCCCGCACTGTCAGAGTATGCAGTTACGGAATACTGCAAGTCAGTCCGATAAAAGAATAGAAAAATAAATAGAGAACGCTTCTCTTTTCAATGCAGCGCGACGTGTTCATCTCCGAATGTTTGCTTTGAAGTCATAATGGAAAACCCAGATTATCATGATCGAAATTGATGCTTCTCTCATTTACAGAATTCCAAATGCTCGGAAGATAGACAACGGAAACTTAATTTTTCTTGTCTTTTTCGACGTCTATCCGAGAGACTCGAGCACGTACGACGACTCATCTACACACGGGCCACGTACCACCAGTCACGATTTATTCTACCACTGAGAGAGATGCATTCGATTGAATTTTATTTGAATCGATTGAAATTTATTGAGACAGTCATTCTCATAATACGAACTCGGCCAATTATAGACCGAGTTCAATTAAACTAAATCACCATAGATTCGAAAAAATTCAATTTCGATAGATCCTCTCAACTAAATACTTTTATTTTGTAACTCCCACGATCGGTAACGATCGCTCTCTATTATAGCAAGTTTCGAATATTAAAATATTTATAGTTTAAAGTAATTGTAAAGTCGCTCTTTGTAACACGGATCGATCGGCAAAATAGAAATGTTCGTTTTGCCCGACATTTTAGGGGTTCTATTTATAAACCGGACATTAGGGTATATATATATATATATATACAGGATGGTTTATTCAAAGCATTACAAGCAAACATCTCAAAAAGTATGTATTGTAATAAAAAAATGTTTTACAAAAAAGTAATCTACTTCTGAAGGGGGGGAGAGAAGAAACTCTGAGTTTGACCTTGAATGCAAATTCCCAGAACATATAGAGGTCAACGTCAATTCTTTTAATAAGAATCCACACATTTATTTTATATTATTGTAGCTTACCGAAAAGATCTTTTTCTAACGTTACAATTACGTTCCGTCCAATACCTTTTGTGGTACGAGCCGTGAAAGTTGCACATTGCACACCTTGGCTAATGCCAGTGCCGACGATGTAGCAACTCTGAATCCACATCATTCAAATTTGATGAAAAAGTACTTACAGTGTTTTTAGAAGCTGTCTCCATAAGTTACAAGGCCACGCGATGAAAAATGTGCGTTCTCGTTTCAAATTCTAACGTTGACCTTCCCATGACATTGGCCATTACACTCAAGATCAAACTCAGTCTTATATTTTACGTCCCGAGGAACCAAACGACTTTTTTTCAAAATATTTTTCATTACAATGCATACGTTTTAAAATGGCAACTTCTAAAAACTTGAATGGGACACCCTGTATAAATGTCTATATATATTTATATATATATATATGAGTGTATGTGTTTGTGCCTACAATGAAAATCTACTTTTTTCTCGGCCCAATGTTCCGTTGGCAGAAAAATAATTCACATTATTAAAATTGCGAGGTTATCGCGATTTCAGGATAATGCTGGGAACAAAGCGCTCACTTACGCACGGGATCGTGAAACGCCCGCGATATATATCTGTACATATAATATCGCAGGCAAATTATATATACAGTGGGTAAAAAAAGTATTTGTACACCGCGTGTTTTTCAAATTATACGGCGAAAAAAAATACTTTATCATTTTTTTTTCGAAGAAAAATAAAATGTTCGACAAAAGTTTTCGAAAAAAAAATAAAATGCTAAAGCATTTTTTTTTTTTTTACGAAATTTTATTATATCAACGAAAAACACGCGGTGTACAAATACTTTTTTTACCCACTGTCTATCTGATTTGACTAATTGTTCACGCAAGTTTAGGTGATAGAGTCCTTGATTCGACTGATCTGACGTAGAATCTCATATATATTTCGCAATACGCAACAAACTGAAATACGCAATTTTACTTTGTTTTTCAAATAATAGATTTCCCTATTCGACGCGAATCACGAATACTGATTAAGATAAACGATGACTGGCAGTCGTTTGTTCGCTGTTAATGTCGCGTAAAAAAAGCGCGCGAGAATCACGCAACCGATCAACTCGTACGAGATCCTCCTTGTGCAAGGTTTACACACTCGGAAACGTGATTCGTTCTGTCTCTCTTTCTGTTTCACGACGTAATCCATGATAAAATCCTCGTATTCGTCCCTACGCGCTAAACGACATAGTATTAATTTAATGTCGCCTTTCGTCGACACAGTCATTCTGCTCATTCTGCTCTCTGTATTGCCGTTCTCGTTTCTTTCCTCACTATTTTACCACCTATCGTTACTATAGAAAAAAAACGCATCGTTCCTTCGAGTATTTTGAAAAACGACCTGGGATACTTTTTATCTGCGAATTTTGAATAACCTTGAGGGTAGAAGATGTCGTTTTTTTCTATGTTGCATTCTAAAAACACTAGCCGTAGACAAATAATTCTCGATGTCAGAATTGCATTGGGACGGCGAACGATAGAATTGTCCTGACGGTTTTTTCGGTATAAGCAAAGAATTTTTTGATTAAATTACCATAGCGCTTTTGCGAGCATGCAGAAGAGATAAAATTATAATTTGCGCCCGTATCTTCGTCATATTCTAAATAATTCTAAAACGGAGGAACAGTGCATGCTCTTCAGTTTTCGTATAAAACGTACGTATCTTTATTATAAGAAAGGTTACACTTAGCGAAAAATAAAATAGTCGCAGTTACGAAAACTGTCGGTCATTTTTAAGTGAATTTTTTGTACCCCAAGATATCATTTTTCAAAACCAAGGGAAGATGCCTTATTTCTGAGTAACGGGGAAATTCTTGCGATTGGATTTATTTTTTAGCTATCCGACGCTAATTTACAACGAACGAATCAATTGTAACATCAATAAGATGCGTCGACACCTCAATCGAGTGTTTTCTCTTTGTTCGCGAATTCGCGATCCAACGAGATCGCCGTTTTCCTTGAAGTGGATAGTAATTTGTTTTCATTCTCGTAATCGACATACGATATGTCGACTCTGGAAACTCGCGCAGCGTCGTTGTTTTCGTTCGATGATGTCTCGACGACACCGGGAATTGGCGAACGAAGACGGAACAGGGACAGTAGAATCGAAACGATGATCCATGGAATTTTCCGGCTCTGCTTTTCCAGCGACCCCGGCTCTACGTCGTTTAACCGCGATAGTTACGTCAACGGTTCACCCGGCTGTTCAGGCTGGTAATACCTTATCCCATTTATCTGGAATACGAAAAAAAATTACAAATTTCGGTGATTTTGTTGGAAAATAATATTTTGTCATCTTGAACATTTTGGTAATTAACCTTTTTCACCGAGAGGTTTTCATTTTTTTCACCGCGTATGGCAAAAAGGTAAATTCTAAGCGTTATTAATATCAAATTGTTATTTCGGGAAACAAAAAAGTACATATTCCGCTCTGTTAAAAGACGAACAGAGTCCTTCTCGCTTGCTCAAAATGCAATCCGTCACGGACTTGATGTTTGCATCGTTGGACCGCAACGAAAAATCTTTTTATTTTTTTTATTTTTGTTATCAAACAAAATATTTTTTGCAAATATAGATTGTAGAATTTAGAAAAAAAATTTGTTAAAACGTTTGAGCGATTCTCGTAACTTAAAACGACCAAGAAGGTTTGCAACATATCAAGTTAAAGATTAAAAAAAAACAAAATTAATTGCACCGCGCCAATATAAGCAAAAAAGTCTTCGTTTGCCCGAAATGTGATCCGTCTAGGAGACTTGGCCGCAGGATTTTTACCAGCCGAATGTGTGATACCTTATCTTAATATGTACAGTTCAGTAGGCCTTCACGAAACTTCAATGAGTTGCGAATTGTCGTCAAAGTTGCTCGACAATTTCGACCGTATATTCAATTTTTTTTTCGAAAAATGTTTGCGAATACCCAAAATTCCAGTAATTTCAAGATAACGGTTAAATTTTGTTGTTCGTCTGAATAGAATAATTCCATAGGGTGATTTGTAATGAAATTAGCGATCGATCAGTTGCCTATGAGCCAATTTTATTCTTTACCGTCATATCATATTCCGTGATGTAAGCTGGAATCTCCAACTGTTCGGGCGACATTGTCTCGTAGAGATACTCGACCCCTGGTAAATTGTGAAATTTTTGTTTGATCGCCGGCGCCATAAAAGTGGTGAACCACCACGTCATCATCTGTAACAAAAAAGAGTGTTCCGCGATACAAGAAAACCTGTCAAAAACGTCATTTACCGTCTTTACCGTTAAGATCATTAACGCCTATAACTGCCTATCCGTCATTAAGGTTTTTAGTAAAAAGAAGAACAATTGGGCGGAAAAGTATTGTATTTTGGCTCAGAAAAGGAATAACTTTGGATACTTATTTGCGCGAAATATCAATAAATGCTGAACATGACTCGTTCGAAAATTTCTGTGACCGCGTTGACTTGATTGTGATTCGGGCGTCTCAAGATTATGGAACTCGAAAAAACTTTCGCAGCTTTAGAGAACTGACGAAGGGGAGCGAATAGGTGTTTAATCTGTAGTGAAAATATTGACTTTGACTCCCAACTTCAAATAATTACAATGTCTCGATTGATTACAAAAGAAATTCGTAGCTACTCGAGGTCATGGTACTCGTTATAGGATTAACGGAGGCGTGAACAGAAATGTTGGTTTGTCGTGTTTAAGATTGTTGCTAAATCGTCTTTGAAGGGTGGGAGAAGAAACGAAATTCCTATGCTAATACATTGTGCGACGTCACCAATACCAACTTATTGTAGCAAAATATTAATGATGTTTACGAATGAATATCGTGAAAATTTTCAAGTGTACGGTAGATAATTGTAATTATTATTTACATATATGTTTTTTCGAAGGAGTTAGGATTATCGCTAAACGATTTTTCAATGTTTAAAAATCCTATTAAAATAGACACAAGATTTGGCAACGTCGCACGGTTCTCTCGTAATTCGAGGCTGTTAGGTTCACTGCAGTGACTGTCACAGGTCGCAGCTGTTCTACGCGCGTTTTGTGCCGGTTGGCACAAAACGATTCAGAAAAAAAAATATTAGTGCGCCACAAAGTTTCCTATGAAAAGGACGATTTGTCAGTGCTCTTGCTCACAAGCATCGTACTATACTCACCTAAGCTAGTAAAAAAGTAAATACATCATAATAAATAAATAAATAAGTTCCCCTTATTGGCATTTGACAATAACGTATTTGAAATTGGCGTGCTAGATCTTCGATTGGTTTTCGAGCGAACGTTGACGTGAACCTTAAGATTTAATATTTAATAAACGAATGCGGAAACCTGTTTTTTTCCTTTCGCCAGTATATTCAAAAAATATACCATAACGGCTAGTAAAATTTTCATCAATATCTTCTCACTCCAATTTTTTTACGCACCAGCCTTAAGGTGATGCGGAAAAGGCATGGGTGCGAGGGAGATATTGGCACAAACCGAGTTCAAAGTTTCACAAAGCAGGGTACAGCGTACCCCCGTGATGGGAAGAATACTGGCCAAATTAATTAAACATAAGTAAGTAGATTTCAAATTGCTTGAGCTAGTACCTAAAAGTTGATAAGTTACGAAGACCCCAAAAAATGTTAATTCAATAACCAATCGACATGCGCGGGAAAAAGAAACAGAGGAAGAATATAGAGACAAACACTTTGAGCAAAAAAAAAGTTTAAATCAAATTCGATTTGTACTTCTTACAAGACGGAAATGAGAAACGCCATATATTTTCGAAGGTTATTTTTTTTCATAGGACGTAGCCACGTGCCTATCGTAGTGAAAATCAGGTAAGAACCGAAGCTAGTAATTGCGCTTTTAAATGAAACAAGGAAACGAACGGATTTGCTTGAAGGCAGTGGCTCGAAACGATAATAAAGATAACGATTTGTCGAGAGGAAACATTGTTGTGGGTACAGCGTGGAATAGCGAATGATGGAATAAATGAAAATTATACCAACCTTGGTCCAAAAAGTGGGATGAATAATGTAGAAATGCTTGAGGTGCTTCTTATATCTGGAAATGAAATAGCGAATGCACGGTCAGCTGTATAACATCTACTTGCCATGGGTATGATAATATTTCGTCGTGATATCGAAAATAAGATTGCAGTACAGCGTATTGTTGTGATTTCATACGTTCCCGAGAAAACGAGCACTTTAAAATGCTCATTGTCAAAAATTTGAATTTATTATCGCCGTTTGCAAATATACGTCGCAGAGTACAAGCTTTATGTACAGGTTCATTATAGTGATGGTGTGACATGAATGATAGACGAAAAGCTATTATAAGATAGAAAAAGATATTTGTCGACATATTTACTGCAAAACAATGTTGGAATACAGTGTTTTCTTCATGAGCGAAACGCAAGCATTTTAGACGTTTTTTCCTAATTCGTAAAATATTTAAGAAATACTACGTCTTCCGTAAAAATTCATTTGACGAACCGAGTATTTTTAATGATGTTGAAGTTTGCAACGTTGAAAGACAACGGACATTTTTTTAAATATTTTTAGTGCCTTATTTCTATTATTATGCCAAATAATTTTGTGCAGATTTTAATTGCAGATATCCAAAGAAGTATCTTCAAAAATGGTTGAGTGATTTTCATAGCCAGAATCTGCTAAAAGAATTTTGAAGTATGAAACAAATTTATTTTCATTGCACTTCAACAATGCGAACTTCAATCTCGTTATTTTTATACATCGCTCTTCGATTCTCCTGATTACCCTATCGTTTAAACTTTCCAACAGAGTTTTATTTTCACTACACTATATTTTAATAATTGCTTCCCGGCTCGTAATAACCGCGATAGTTTAGGAAAACTCGGGTCGTTTATTAGTGCTAATTTAGTGCCCGAAGAGTCAGCAAGCATATGCGAACAATCCGATTCCGCGGATCGTGCCGCGTTTACGCGCAACGTCGAACAAATTTAATATTTTTTCTTTCAATTTCAGTCGATCCACCGTGTATGTTTTGCGATATTTTTTGCATGCTTTAGTTAAAAATATTGTTATCGTTTAAAATGTCTTACTTGTATGGAAGCACGTTGTATACTTCGCGCAACCACTGAAGGCTAGGGTAATTATTGCTGGTCGTCTGGGTGTGAAAATAAGCAATAACGTAATCACCTTTGACGATCGGATCCAGCAATTGTATCAAGTAAAGTAAGGCCTGAAATCAATTAAACGCATCATTAGAATCCAACGTTTTTTTCGAAGAATTTTTTTCCTACGGGTACAAACCAAACGTAACTTACAGGGAATCATTTTATTGAACCTTTTTCTAAAGGAAACTCAATATCGGTAGTAAAAAAACAAAAGAAAAGAGAATCGTACACATTAGAAATATCCCCATTGTTTTCTTCTCGTTTTCTTTTTCTCACGAGTGTTCTCTTATAGGTGAAGGTGGGGCACAGTGTGTCACTTTTTTCCTATCGAATTTTTACTCTTACCAAAGTAGTCTGATTAGAAAAAAAAGGTTCATAACCGATTTTATAGACCTTTGGGCGTACAATAAAGCTACCATATTTTTTGCAAAAAGATTAAAAATCTTAAAATAATGGGTTCGAAAAATATTTGCGGATTGGCTCATTGTGCCCCACGGGTGGGGTGCAATGTGTGAGATAGGTGGGTACAGTGTGTCAAGTCCTGCGAAACGTTGGCTACAACGAGCCGGTTGAAGCTCTTATATTTTCCTAACATAGATAACAGATTTTGATACATACCGATAATTTCACAACGGGTATTATGTGCCAATAACATTGGGAGTCGACTCATTGTGCTCAACAACTCGATGACACATTGTACCCCGCTAGTAAAATATTTTATTATTGATGAAAAAAACTATTCACGAAACTACGAATGGAAAAACACAAGTCACTGAATACATCATAAATAATAAAACTATCGATTAGAATCGAAAACCTTTCCCGACGAGTGAAATTTTTTTTTTTCACGCCTCAAATCAACTTTTAATTTTCAATAATCCTCTGTGAGCTGCTATGGACTTTCTTTTAGGCTTGACGAAACCTAATATAAATCGCGGTCCAGCACATGAAATTTCGGAATTTATGAGCCACAAACCTCCAAGACACCGCATGTGGCTCACTGTGCCCCGAGGCACATTGTGCCCCACTCTCCCCTATATATTACTCACTCTGTTAATGTAAAAAAAAATATACATCGAACATACGGAAAAAAAACTGAATACGAGAACGGTAATGACGCCTTTTCCATAAAAAAACCCTGCTAAATCTTCGGACTTTGCATCTAGTTGTTTAGCCTAAACAGACGCTAAGCTTGCTTGAGGTTTATTAGCTGGAGGATATAAAAAAGATTCAGCAGCTATCCAATAATCAAGTACACACTCGTACTACTTTAAACATATGATTCTTGATGAGAAGAGCCCAGATCGAATTCAATCAAGTCTATGGAAGAACCGAGTCGTATTGAATAAGCTGAAATGGCACTCAAACATTTCGAATTCAGTTTAATAGATCGAATGGAAAGTACATTCAAAGCTATCGAGTGTAGCTCGAAGTAACTTTCCTCAACTCTGTTCGAAGCTCGTACAAATCAATAAAGCTGCGTTTGAAAATACAACCTCATGGCTTGTGGCTTTTTTATTTTCTCTTTTATTACGATCGGTGAGTCAACCGAGAATTAAAGGGAATGGGGCTGTCCAGACGTACATTCACGCACACACACACACACATGCATTCTAGTTTCTGTAGTAACCAGATCGATCCGCGGAAGGACGAAAAGATTCCGAAGCTCACGTGTCTCTCAACGAATAGGGAGAAAGTGCGACGAACAGACTAGACGAGGTTTGCCCGAGCTTATACGACGATAACCTGCTTTCGTGTTCCATACTTTTAATGGGCATCCTACACACAAAATCCTGTCTCGAGGGTGAAAAAATACGTCGCAACGAATAATTGTGACAAAGTATAACAATAATAATTCATCATTATATACAATTCATCCAAATTCACAATTATCATCATTATTGTCATTATGGATGAAGGTATTCTTAATTCGATAAATAGTTTATTTTCTCACTTGTAATGGATCGTAAATCATACATACAATTTTTCATAATTATTTTCGAAATTATCAAATTTGGAGATATAGAGACACGATTAAAATCGGCCAAACTTTGGTAAAAAGCTTAAGGCAGTATTGTTGTCCAAAACGCTGTTTTGAAGGTGATTTTTAAGATGGCATAACTGTTAAATTGTTCCAGTTTTCTTGCTGAAATTTTTTACACATGTTCATTGAACCTTCAAAAATATGTACAAATAAAAGAAAATTATTATCGTGTACTTTCGTACATTTTACGTATTATCGTGTACTTTTGACAGGAACGAAACCAGCGAAAATGTTCTGTTTTATTTCAAGAATATCTCGATAACGAGACAGACAAAACACATTCAGACTCGTCGTTGATATTACTCATAAAAATGTCGAGAATTTTTTCTACCTATTTGTTTTCAATTCTTAATATTTTAATCATATTGCAATAGTCGTATAAGAGTTACCTTATAGCTTTTGCTATGTCGCCTGTGCTTAAGAGCCTAACTTCAAAAATAAATTGTTCAACAATCGTGCAGACGAATAATTTGAAATTTTGCCCTGACTCGTAACACCTGTTCGCGAATATCCTTAATAAATTTCATTAAATTCGTGACATTACCAGATAGCTAAGCAACCTCCTTAACGTTGCTGCATCCCGACCGCGTGCCATGAGCATACTCTGTTTCATTTCTATAAGTCGGCTAATTTTGATGAGCATCATTAAACGGTTTTTACAAACGTATTCAGAAAGATCTCCAGAACAATAAAATAGAAAAACGATTTATATTTTAAAAATTTCTAGACAACAATACTGCCTTAATATATTATAAAATATTTATTATATTTTAAATGTTTCGAATTCATAGTGGAAGGAAAGAAGAGGCGGAATCGTTTGCTAATTTTGCTAAGGCAGCCTTTGAGAAAATTGAAAAAATATTTTTTAATTTATGCGAAGTGGCGAACGGCACGATGAGATTCAACAAGAATACTTCCACGTGAAGAATCTCAAGTTTCGCCTCTTACTTTAACGCGATACATTACACCAAGGGATATTGTATCAACGTTAAATCGTGCTCTGACATAATTATGCAAAATGTAACACGAGAAAAAAAAACAATGCTCGGAGGGAGATTTGATCGGGTTGTAATCTATATGTAATTTTGCTGTGTCCTTGGCTCGGAATGATCACAGTCCATGAACGCTAAGACTATAATACAGTATACTCGTTTTTACTGGTCTGCAACGCTCTCCACACGAAACAAATTTGTCCAAACTGAACCACGAAAAACAACACAATTTTATAGAATTTTTTCACTTGATCATTTATGTGTTTCGAAAGGAAAATGAAAAATCAAAATACAATCATCGCTGACGAGTAGACAAAAGTATTAATTAAGCTATTTTGATTTTTTAATCATTCTGACCTTGAATTGTTTTTACAACGAGATTTTATATGAAATAATCAATATAACTGATATGTGCCATCAAAATGAATATTGAAATTGAAACGAATAATGTTCAGATCAACGTCGGGTTCTGTAAATTTACGTTCAGCGTCTTTGTTTTTCATATAACGGAAGCTCTTTTTCATTTGCATTAGTGAGTTAAATGGAAATTTAATATGCATTACGGAATTCGATTTCATTTTGAATTTTATTATTATTATATTATATTTATTAATTCCATCACAATCGGGCTTTAAAAAAAATATTATTGTTATCATCAGTATTGTTGTTGCTGTCGTCTTTATGCTGCCCCAACCTGTACTATCAAGCCAGCAATAATAGTACATTTAAATAATTGTTCATTTTATCTGGAAAACGTCGAAAAGCGATATAGCTTTCGATAGCGCTCAACATCCGGAAAACGCGTTTTAGGAGACATAACCAAAATCAGTTCTATAAACTAATAATGGAATTAAAAAAAAATATATCTCCCGTCCGTATTGCATTATTAATAGAATTGATAACATAACAAAATTGTCATGAACTCCCCTCTACCCTTTTGTAAACACCGTTCAGTCTGCCAGGTACTTATAATCCTGGTTTTAACTGATTTGAAATTGACCAACTGCTCAATGTCGGAAAGAAAAAGATTATATTACGTACGAACTATATTTTTCAAATATATGATCCAGGATTATAGATACCTCACAAAAATGTCCTCTACCAAAATATTCGATACAGAAATATCGACCTAGAAATTGAAACGCCCCCGCCACAAATATTCCCTCTGTTGTTATTATTACGATTCCTTTATATTAAATGTTCTCATCACTCTGAACAGTTCATCGCAGCCGTATATGCAACCGATGTTATTTACAAGAATGCCACTCTAATTTATAAAGAACAATAAAAATAATACATTTTTGGTTGATCGACGTTTCATTTATTCTCGAAAAATAGTCCCTTCCAAAGCCGAACAAACTCAATGAATTAATCTTTCAACAATTGGCACCTGTTCTCTAGGAATACTTTTTGCGGAGGTTTTTGTCTTTAGGTTTTTTTTTCGAGTAGGGATCCAGTAAAGTGGAGATTGTTAATTCTGTGACATCGTGACGGGATTATTCATCGTGAAATCAAGTGTAGTGCTCCCAAAATAAAAATCTCCAGGCTAGATGTTTTTTTTACAACACACACCGCCTTAAAAGTGCCAACGAAAATTCTGTCCGAGATCATTTCCATTCTTTACCATGGATTAAAATACACGAGATTGTAATTTGCGTTGTATCTCATGCAACTAATGACCTCTGAAGACAATTTTTTATTGATGAAACTCGCGCAAAGCTATTATGATCATTGGAGCGGCTAAATGTTTTGGAATTTTGTGTTTGAAGAAAAAAAACACAGATGTGCAGCTGTGCCTAGAGAGACACAGAGATTGTATTCTTCTCTATTTCTGTACCACGTTAAATATCGATCATCCTTGGCGCAACTGTAGATCCGCCTCGCTATATGCGAGCCCCAACAGATGCAAACTCTGCGGCATAGACGTGCCTCAACATTCTCTCATTTCTCGCTTTCGGTATGGGCTTGAAAGTTTGCAACGTTGGAATGCAACAATTCTTTTCCGAATTTCTTATTTTTATTGGTATTGAAAATCCTATTTTGTAGACTTGGGTTGTAAGTCGCTTTATAAGAAGCCTAAAAAATGAACGCGTGATTTTTATAGCTTAAATCAGTAAAAGGAAGTTTGAAAACAGTAGAAAAAAAAATCGTTGCACTCCAACGATGCAAACTTCAACATCATCTTTCGGTCTTCATCTCACCGCCCGTTCCACACGCACTCTCGTTTCTCGCATACTATCTCTGACAGACTCAATGGGTGTGTGCTGTACGTGGAGAGCTGCACGAGCCGCTTCCATTCGAGGTTTATTGATTTCACTCGATATCAGAAATTCATTAAAGTTCCCGTTGCGTTCCTTCAATTATTTTACCTTGTCCAGGTTGATTTTGGTGGCCGGGAACCACTTTCCCACGAACACGACTACTGGACGTCCCTGTCGATCCACGCCACTCTGATAGAGGCAGCCGATACCAGACACTTCCGTCAGATCCTCCGTCTTCGCTCTCCTCAGTAACCTCTCGTATCTGGGGACACGACAAAGACGAAAAAGGGAAATTAAGGCATTACTCTAGTTTAGAAATTGAAAAAATCGATGTTTTTTTTCTTCATTTTCTTAAAGTATAGACTCTTAAGAATATGCCCCTAAAAGGAAACTTCGAAATTCCGTGAATCGGTCAATCAGAAGATTCTAAGGAGGCTAGAACTGCAAACAGGGAAAAATGAGCTTTCAAAAATCATCATTTCGAAGTCGAAGAAGGCACACTTTACGAGGCAGGAATGGCCGATTAATATAACGTAAGTAGAACATGCCATTAGACCATTTAAATAGTTGCGGTTGTCTGAAATTGTACTAGAAAACTTTAAACGCGTTTTTCTCGAAACTACTTTTTACAACCTGGTTGACATAAAATCTCGAGTTCTATACAAACGATTGACTTGAAATTTGGTACGGACCTCCAGTATATACCCCTCCATCGCCCCTAGCGCGGGCATTGCGAAATTATTATTACTATTTTAAGAAAATGAAAAACTATAGGCCAAACAATTAACGTTTTTTTCGGACAGTTGCCATTAAACATTTTTTTCTCTTTGGTACGTGCCATAATGACATTCTTATTGATCAAGAGAATTGGTTTCATTCTTGTTTCAGATGAATGGGAGCTTTGGAATCATGTCAACCGCCTCCACCTTTTTTTTACGGCCATATTTAGAAGCCCATAACTTGGTCAATTTTCTTTTTTTTTTGCATAAAATTCTTTTTGTAAGTTCTTGAAACATTAATTAACGGCTGTAAAAAAATAGATACTAAAATAATCCATTATGATACGAGTACGAAATTTTATTTTTCGATGTGTGAAAATGGGGGTTTTACGCACGCGAAGTGTGCGTAAAACATTGATTATCGTACCGAATGAAATTAACCTTTTTGTTTTTGTTTTATCAAGCCCGAAATTTAGGCCTACTGACTAGAATACTGTCTTAATCGAGGCATTCAGGCCGTTGTCAACAGCGATTTTGCGACAGCTGTATCATCTATTGATTGGCATAGACTTTCCGGAATCGTACCTGCGCCTAAATTGTACTACGGTCGTATTTCGCGCATCGCGCGGCATAGCACCATTGATTGATGCATATTGAATTACAAATCAACCATATTGGTTAGCTCAAATTACAAAAATTTGATGCCGCTATTTTGTAAAATACGCAAAAAGTAAAAGATTTATCATTTTTTTACTAATATTTTGATCATATTAGAAAAACTTTGTTATATTCAGTGTTACACAATTCTATTCTCGAGTGTTATGAAAGTGTACATGAAAAGAGTTCTTGATTTCGAAGGATGGCATAAATATCGGTAACCGCAAGCACTGCGTTTTCGTTTGGCGTCGTGATACTTTACGTTTGGATGTTCCGCCTAGTTCGCACCGGTAGGGTTGTCCTCAATCGTACCGAGTATTATTCAAGAATTGCACGGTTATTTTACGTAAACTTAATTTTGTGCAAGTAAATTAACATTGAACAAGGATATTTGATAGTTAATTTGTAAAAATAAATAATAAGGAACTAGTTCAGCAGCAGTACAGAAAGAATATGCTCTGTAAACTACACTAAGCGCAACAATTAAAGGATCACTAATTTTTCGCCGAAATTTTGACCATACTTGAACAGCTATATCTCAGTAGAAAATAACGGTAAAAAAAAATTTTTTAAGCAATTTCAAGCGTAAATTCTGCTTTTTGGAAAAGTTGATTAAAAACTGTTTTATTTATTTTTTTGCTTGTTTTTTTAGCCGTTGAACTACAAAAAGCAGAAATTGAAAAAAAATTGCACAACTTTGAGGATATGTACGGGGAACGGAAATTTTTTTTTCGAAAAACTATTCCCGTGGTTTTTAAGAACCACGTTTTCGCTTTAAAATCGTTTTTTTTAGCAAGCTCTCTACGATTTTTTTGGACTGAGTTGTTGACGGTCAAGAAAAAGTTGCGTATTTCGACTTTGAAAAGTCATAACTCCGGTAAAAAAGATCGCACAACGTTCATGAGGGGAGCATTGTAAAGGTGAAGTTTTCGGCTACAACACGGTTACGAATCTTGTATTTATTTTCCCCTTTTTGTTATCGCGAAACGCGATTAAACATAATGTACAAATTTCGGAATTTTACCGTTTCCCGTTAAAAGTGACGTAATTATAAAAAACCAATATATTGCATAACTATAAAAAAAAAACCAATAAATCGCGTAACTATACAAAACTAATAAATCTTTCGGACGTTTTTTACGCAAAGGTATATTAAAATAATGTGCAAAAAATCAGATTCCTGGAATATGCCTTTCCTCGTGCCTCGACGTCGTAAAAATTAAAAAATCGTTAAACCCTCACGTTTTCATACGGATGCCACCCTGACTTGCAAAACTTTTCAATCGACATTTCTAAAGAGCACAATTCACGCTTCAAAATGCATGTTTTTATCTTTTTCTACCGTTATTTTCTACTGAGATATAGCTGTTCAAATATGGTTAAAATTTCGACGAAAAATAAGTGATCCTTTAATTGTTGCGCTTAAAAGTATATACGAGTAGTTATTCTGTATTCGTACCCGTACTATTTAGACATAATTATACGGCTACTTCATGTAGTCTTAATTTTGTTTTGAGATCGCGATTTTTGTGCCAGAGACAACAACGGGGTTGACAATCAAAGATGTAGCAAATTACAGTAAACTTCGTACGGGGAACGATTTTGGCAAATCTGTCCTAATTTGTTGATCGTAGTTCGTTTACGAACAATGATTCTCAACAACAAAAAATATTTGAAACCCATAAATTATTATAGTTAAGTTAAGCTTATTGTTGTGTACAATTTTTATGGTAGTAAAAACGTAATCTCGCTTATCAGTGCAAAGCGATATCTTCGTTCTTTTGAGTCATAGGCAATAGGAAATTATTGAAGAGGTTTGGTAAAATTGCTATCACGATTACGCGAGTGACGCAGTTGGCCGACCTCCAAGACATTTCTCCGCGACTAAGGGCAACCAATCGAGTCGCGAAACATCGAACTATAAAAAGCACGTGCGAGTCAGGAACGACAAACAACGTAAGCCAACTATAGTCGTAAGACGAATATATGATAATTAATCACTTAGGATCCTATCACACATGTTTGATCAATAAATGCCGCAGCGGCAGACTATATATACACACAACTGAAGAAGACGAAAGAAGAAATATACACTTATACAAGGGCAACCGACGCCACCAATATCCATTCCCTCTATGATCGTTAAAAAAAAAGGCAGTGAAGCGCGTGCAATATTTAACTGAAACTTGATGATCTTGCCCCTGGAACTCATGACTGGAGTCCGTTTGCACCCGAATTTTTATTTAAAAAAACGAGGTTTTTGCTGATTTTCCCCATTTTTCAGGCTTCAAATGCATTTTATTGTTAATTACATCAGGTAATTACATCATTTAATTACACTAGTTAATTACATGATTACATTTAAATGTTAATTACGTCAGATGTCTCGCACACTATTCTCTTCCTTATGAAAAAAATGAAGAACTTCATGTTTGACAAAGCCCGTTTATCATCAGTGTATGATCAAGTTTGATAAAGTCCACTTATAAAGTTTTGTGATCAAGAAAAACGTGGCGTATATATAAACCCCAGTTATGTGTTTAAAGGTAAAAAAAATGAGTGCTGAGTTCTAGAGTTAAGGTAACGTGAAAAATATACTGCGTCTATCTTCTCGCACCTACATCCGTTTAACGGCAACTAAAGGTGCTGTGACATC
This sequence comes from Ophion ventricosus, assembly GCA_963932345.1. Lineage (NCBI taxonomy): Eukaryota > Metazoa > Arthropoda > Insecta > Hymenoptera > Ichneumonidae > Ophion > Ophion ventricosus. The sequence goes on along the minus strand of OZ010715.1, from coordinate 14,033,945 downwards.
AACTTTTTATAAAAGAGTTCGAATTTCGGAGAAACTATAATATTGAAGTCTGCATCGTTGGAACGAAACAGAAGTCATTTTTCTCTGAAAGCCATTTTTTTCGCAAACAATGAAGAAATCACTCGAACGTTTTCAAGATTCTTATAGAAGACCCCTAGGCTTCATCAATCAAAAAAATTTTTGGATAACGATAAAAAATGGAGAAAAGTAAGAAGATGAAAAGAATTTTTGTTGCATTCCAACGATGCGAAAATCAACATTGTGAGAAATGGCGATCCACCTGGCAACCCTTCGATTACAGAGACCCTAACACTTTTTACTAATAAAAAATTGGTCCTCCTGTGAGAATAGTTAGGATCCATGATTTGAAGTGAGAGTAAAGCGTAAATGGAAGTTTCACATCACGTTAATTATAGTCTTCTATTTGAAGAACAATAAATCATGTGTGTAGACCAAGAATAAAGTTCCGAAAAGCGGAAACCGAATTTCGATCTAAATTTTGACATACACCTTCATTTTAATATTTTACGAGATCCCCTAAAAGGATTTTTGGCAACACGTCATAGTTTTTGAGATATCGATCTTTGAAAGTTATTTTTTTACCGCGCTTCTACTAAAGGGTGTCTCAAAATTTCAATGTATTAATAAAACGTATTATTTATGTGAAAAGTACGAATATTTTTATTTTAATATAAGGTACAAACACGGATATTATGTATGGAACAGAATATCCGATAAATGGCCGCCTCGTTTCTATTTGCAAACGTTCACTCTTTTCACGACATTTTCAATAACATTTTGGCATAATTGCGAACTAATCTCATTAATGGTGCGTCCAATTGGTTCCGTGAGCTCCGGAATGGTCTATGGATCATTGGCATACACTTTTCCTTTCAGAAAACCCCAAAGGAAAAAGTCCAATGGCGTCAAATCGCACGATCTTGATGGCCACATGGAGAGAATGAAATGTTAAAAATTACCGTGCAGTAACGGTAACCAGATGACAACCCTGAAACTTCGCTTATTATTACTGAGTAAAACACAGATTTTCACGAAAATAAAATAAAATTTCTTCTTCAGATAGAACATTTTACCAGATTTTCTAGTAAATTTTGATGTGTAACAAAATACGGAAAACGTAAATTTAAAAAATATATAATATCAGCGAAATTTTACTGTGCATTTTATTATTTTATGCCTTTCAAAAATGTCTATAAAAAAGTATCGTCTTTATAACAGTTATTTTAAGATTTATTATAAAATTTAATCAGTGTTATAGGAAAATGTATTGTGCTCTCGGTAAAAATTATCGTGCGCGCTACCCTTCTTGTATAGTGAAATTTTAGCTACGTATTTGAAATTTTCTGTAACGTGAGTTAAAAAAAACTTGTCGCATACGAATTATTATGCTTTCTTTTCTCACTTGTCACCACATTGAAATATATCACGGTAATTTTTACCGTGAAATTCACGACAAAAATTACTTTTTAATTCTCTCCGTGCAATTCACATCGTCGCGGCGCGAGATAACACGACCACGAAACTTCGTCTGCAATAACTGCATTGTTTCACATTGCATTGTCACAATTTCTCTGCATTCCTCGATCGTGTAATTCTCCATGACTAAACCTCAATACTTCCTGATGCCAGTTGTCAAAGATTAAGACTCTATGTACGCGACAAAAAAAAATGGCGCGCAATTTAAAATGTCAGGTCATTTTGAGACACCCTTCATATCTATAGCTGATGGGCCCAGCTCTGGCTATACCTATATATGTTATCGCACTCTCCGTTTTGTGCGAATGGTGGAGTTCGTGGAACACTTGTGTGGGCGCGAAGCACCTCGGATGTGCGTGTGGAATAGTGGAGTGCGTGGAACACTGGTGTGGGCGCAGAGCACCTCGGATGTGCGCGTGGAATGGTGGGATGTGTAAAACATTAGTGTGGGCACGGGTCACCTCGGATATGCGTGTGAAATGGTGAAGCATGACAGTGCTTCAGCAGTGTATCTTCTGCGACAGAAGTTCGATGACAAAATTCCCCCTTTTAAATCATTTAAAAAGAGCGCCAGCGGTGCTCCACCAGGCACCACTACACGCGCGTATCGCTCACCGACGTAAGCCCGCTCATCGGGCGCGCCTGATTGGCCCGTCTTTAAAAATTAATAATAATTCAGGGGTTGATCTGGGAACCATACATGTTTATATTAACCGACTCAGAATTTCATCCCCAACCCCCGATTGCAGGGATGACATTCCGTCCTGGGACACCCTGTATATAGGTATAGCCAGAGCTGAGCCCGTCAGGTATAGATATAGTAGGAGCGCGGTCAAAAAATAACTTTCAAAAATCGATATCTCATAAACTATGGCGCGTCGCCAACAATCTTTTTAGGGGATCTCTTGAAATATTAAAAGAAAGGTGTATTTCGGAACTACGCCCGTAAATTTATATTGGGTCTATGCAGAATTCCGTAGCGAAATTCCGACAGCGGTCGTTCGCAGTTGTTTCACCGCTCGCACATGCGTCGACCACGTGAATTGCCGTATATTAAGTAATAGCTGAAACTTGTGTCGACATTTAAAAAAATATCCATCGAGATACGTGACGTATAGGAAGTTTAATTATATTTTAAACATGGAAGGCAAAAACGTGTTTTTTCGATGCATTCCGCTTTTTTATTTCCGAAAAGGCAAAAACGCGTCGCAAACTCACAAAAAGATACACGCCGTGTACGGAGAGAATGCCGTGAGGAAATGTGTGTCGGATGTGGTTTGCGACATTTCGTTGTGGAGATTCCCACGTCCTAGATGGTCGTCGCTTCGGTCGGCCAATCACTACTGCGATGTTAAAATCAAGGCTTTAATCTACTCCGGCGGCATTTGACGACTACAGAGATCGCGCGTGACCTCAACATTGGTCAATCAACTGTTTCGAGACATTTACAGAATCTTGGAATGGTAAACAAGCTTGACATTTGGAAAAGAATTTAATGGGCCAAATTTCAACTTGCGATTTGCTGCTCAAACACAACCGAAACGAACTTTTTTTTAAAGCGAATGATTACTGAGATGATTACGGCGATGAAAAGTGGATTTTCTACAATAATGTCAGTCGAAAAAGATTATGGTAGAAGCTCGGGGAGGCGGCTCAGACGGTCGCCAAGGCCGAATCCCACCCTTAGAAGGTCATGCTCTATATCCGGTGGGATTGGGAAGGAATCATCAATTATGAGCTGCTACCACCCAACAAAACGATTTATTCCACCAAGAACTGCTGACAACCGGCCAAATGAAAGAGGTACGACTAGTTCTTCGGGGTCAACAAAAAGACTAAATTTGTTACCCCACGGGTGTTCTGATTTATGTTAACTTATGTTGAATATCCGTATTGTCGATCCCAAAGCGCCAAATTTTTGGTAAATATTTTATTTATTGCATATTTACTAATAAAAACTGAAAAATTAGATCCCCAACGACTCTGGAGTAGTCTTCGTCATATTCACCATAAAAACGGACTAAAAAAAAGTTGCACCAAATCTATCGGAATCTTATTTAAATAGCCCCGAGTTATCTCAGGGAAATTAATATTATAGGTAACATTTTGCGTTTTGTGGTGACGCGTCTTCACGAACCAAGCAGAGCTAGGTTATGCTCGCTAAACGAATCAGCTGTTACACCCGATGTTGGCAAGCCTATGGGTGCTATTTCGTCATTATGATAATATTCAACCGGAAGTTGAAATCGTTTTATAACATAATGCTTGAACTACACGGTGAAGTTCGAATTTTCGGTTTTTTAAAATATCTATTATGTCTAATTTATCAAATGTTAGTTTTCCAACGTCCTCAGTTGGATGCGTGAGTAGCAAAACCGTATTCACCGCACTTCCAGTCGACCGTCTCGATAAGACGACGTGCTTCACTAGCTCAAAGTGCTCGATTTTGCAATTTTATTACGAAAAAACTGAACGGTCAATATAGCTCAAATCTTTCCAAAGGATGCATAGCGTATTCGACAACATCATAAAAAAATTTCAGGCCCCGATTCTTCTTAATTATCGTACCACCTTAAAGCGAGCAATCGATCAGAAACGGCCCGAATTGGCAAACAGAAAAGGCGTAGTGTTCCATCAGGAAAACGCTAGACAACACGTTTGTCTAAGAGGGTTGATAAAGCTCGTAGAGAAACGGCAGAATGTCATTGAACAGAATGGAATATATTTGGTTGATTAAAATCGCTTTTTTAAGTAAATATTTTACGTTTGAATTTCTCTCGATTTTCGCTGCGGAATTATACATAGACCCAGTAATATCCCGAGCAGAAATCTAATCAGGCTGCCTGAGGATCCATCAGGGCCGGATCAGGGATCAATAAGGCGCCCTGATCAGGCACGCATGATTTGCGCCGGACAGGGGCCTGAGCAGGGATCAATGAGGCGCCCTGATCAGGCAGGCCTGATTTGTGCCAGACAGGGGCCTGAGCAGGGATCAATAAGGCGCCCTGATCAGGCACGCCTGATTTGCGCCGGATAGAAGCCTTATCAGGTATCAATAAGGCGCCCTGATCAGGCACGCATGACTTGCGCCGGACAGGGGCCTGACCAGGGATCAATAAGGCGCCCTGATCAGGCACGCCTGATTTGCGCCAGACAGGGGCCTAAGCAGATATCAATAAGGCGCCCTGATCAGGCACGCATGATTTGCGCCGGACAGATTGGGCCGGAAAGATTGGGACGGTCATCGCCAAAACCGGAACAAAAACTAAACGATCAAGTCAAGTAAAATAAAAACTTAAACTTTAAAAAAATGTTTTCATATGTTTCATATTTTTAATAACGTTAGTAAACTTGATAACGTGTAACTGCGATAATAATTTAATAAATGTTGATCTATTTTTAAACAAAAAATTAATCAAATGATTGAGCCAGATGACACGCATGTCTCAGGCAGGATGAGGCACCTGATCCGGGCCAGATAAGTTGCTTGATCCGAGCCAGATATAGTGCCTAATCCGGGCCTGGTAAGGTGCCTGATCCGGGCCTGATAAAGCGCCTGATCAGAGCCTGATAAGGTGCCTGATCCGGACCTGAATTTGCAAAAGCGTTACATCCCTGATCAGGGCCGGACTAAATTTGCCTGATCCGGCCCGGATTTGCTATTGTGGCAGCCTGATCCGGTCCGGATTTCACCCTGAACAAATTTCTGCTCGGGATCCCGGGTCCTTTTAACCGAGAGACCGGCTATTTGATACTGTCCTTTGCTCGAATACTTACGGAATCGCGATCACTTTATTTTTCCTTTTTTTTTTGTATATTTTTACTAATCGACTCGTGTGTGAATTTTTCGTATTGAAGTATCAATAGATCGGTAACAATTGTACAGATGAAAGTTGTTCCAATAGCATGATTCGAGAACCGTCTCGTCCAAGAGTTTTCGACCTTGATTATAACGAGGGCGACTGTGAGACTTGCAATCTTGGTTTCTTTTGAGCGCGCGCACTCCCGTCAAACGACCTTGATCGCAACCGTATCTATACGCGAGTCATCAGTCATGAATCGAAATTTCACCACAGGCGACATTCATAATTTCCGCGTAACGAAGAGTCACTCGGCGTAACGCCTTCGGAGAAAAACCTTGAATATAACAATTCTTCTTCGAAGAAATTTTTGCAAGAACTTCTCGGAAACGTCTACAAATATTGACGATCACTTATCGCGTATTTGTACTGACGTAAAAATTGCTGGCAAATAGGAACAAATTCATATACGGAGAAGATATTTATAGTTGTTTGTTTTTCGATAATAGCGATTGATGTCGATCGGTATCGATTAAGTGGTAGAATGCAGCTTCAGCCAAATTTATTAACAATAAATCTACAATTATTTTTTCAGTTTTTTTATATTTTCGTAGTTGAATTTTGATCTAAACAGTTTTGACTGCGGCGACGACACCGCCCCGATTCAATCTACTTTCAGAAGTGAAAGCCCAAAAAAAAATAGAAACGATGCGACGATGCTCTATGAAAGAAAATCGTTTTTTACGGAAAAGCTGTTGTGTTCATACAAAAAAATAAAGGAAAACGCGAAAGTTTGATATAAAAACAAAGGAACGCTAGAAAATTATTCATTAGGAAATCGTATCGTAAAATGTATCGCGATTGGACAAATCTTTGAACATGTAATGCAATAAAAGTATCATTTGCGTCTGAAACCACCGTATTTTTTGCTTGCCTTGCTTTAACAATGGTTTTGCAAATTTTCTAATATTTCAAGGTCACCCCAAGATCATGATATTGTAGGTCATTGATTTTGTTTTTTCCTACTCCACATTTATGGCTAATAAAAAGGGGGTTTCCCTTTAAAAAAGTGAGGGTGACCTTGAAATTAGGTTGATACCTCCACTTGGAAAAAAAAAACCATCTAAGGCTACCAAAATGTAGACATTGACAAACCATTCAAATTTTGTCTTCGACTTCGTAAAATCAATATTTATGACGTTGAAGTTCGTATCGTTGGAATGCCAAAAAAATGCTTTTTTTTTCAATTGAACAAATGTTACTCGGTCGATTTAGGCTGTGGAACTGACTGAAACGTTTTTACGTATTCTTATTAGAGATTTACGACTTCAGTGTAGAAAAAATAAGGTCCTGGATAATAATAAAGATAAAGAAATTTAAAATGAAAAAAAAAAATTGTTGCGTTCCAACGACACAAACTTCAACGTTGTTATTTATAGGAGTTTTCGAGTAACAAACTTCTAGTAATGCAGCCCATATATCCACGAGTTATGGATTTTTCTGTGGGATTACGAGATGCTCCTGGGATCGAACGCGACTCGCGTGGCTCAGGAGAAAAGAAATCCATCGACATTTCATTATGATTTAATCGAACGTCCGTGCGGGCATACGAGGTTTCGTCGTAATTCCTCGCACGAGTTAGCCCACGAATGACGCTGTCGTTGAAATCGATCGGTAAGAATAAAAGAAAAAAAAAAACCTTGGCGAGAAGTTCTCCGCGCAGACATACAAGAATGACTATGAAGTGCTTGTGCTCAACTTCTTCTATTTTTGGGTCAAGTACGCAAACCACGAGGCCACAATATAGCCAATATCGAGGCTTATTTTGTATACCCGGATTTTTCCGGTCTCGTATACACTCGGATGAAAGCAAACACATTGCTCCTCGCATGATCGCGTAAGCTCGGGATGAATGAGAGTCCGGTCGTGAGAGCTTTGCGCAAATGAACTTTAAGACGAAATAATATACCCCTGAGCAATTTCGACGCCGGCGTCTCTTGCTGTTCTCCGTTGGTTTTTAGCGACGTGATGCCACTGTCTTACAGCTAGATACGACGCCTGCACCGCATGAGTTAAAAATGACCGGTGAAAGGCCATCTTACTGTATTAAGGGGGCATTCGGGGTCTAGAAATTTGAAAAATTCGTTTTTTGGGCATTTTCTTAGGATATGGACTTTTAAGAATATGTCCTGAGCACGTCCTGAAATGTTGCTGAGGGTTCAAGCTACAAATTGTTTCACGACGGCAAGTACGTACGGTCAATAATTATCCCAGAATTTCATTTCGAATTTTCAACCCCCGAGAGGGGTTGGAAAAAGCAAAATTCAAGGGTAGTCCATAGAAACGAAAGTATAGAGAAAATTATTCTCGACATTTCGTACATTTAAACCATACCCGAAAAATCGATTGTTTTTGAGTTTTTCAATGAACAAAATAAACAAAAATTCTTCACGCCATTATTTATCTTGCCATGGAAGCTTTTTTTTTTAATCTTCATATTTTTTTAAATGAAGATATGTCTAAAAAATAGGCTAAATTCGATACTTTTTTTTTTAACCGCCGGCATTTTGTCAATTTTGATTTTAAAAAAACCTCCATAGCAAGATAGCGGCTTTCTTACTGATTAATAATCTTATTACAAATTTGGTTTCCGATAATAATCACGGCCACAACCGTGTACGCCGTGAGGATTCCTTTTTTTAAGACATTTTCAGCCGCTAAAAAAATGTAAAAAAAAAAAATATAAACGTTTAAAAATTTATTTTCTGTTCTTCATGAGTGCTTTCATTTGACATTAAAAAAAACAGACTGTGATGATCCCTTAAGGTCATGTGTCACATGTCCAGTTGGTAAAAATCCTACTGCCAAGTTTTCTCCCAGACGGAACCTATTTCGGGCAAAAGTGTTTCTTTTCTTTTTTCCCAAAAATCAACCGTTACAGAAATCATTGGGAATCTGCAAATCAGCTATTTCTCTCGCACTCATGGCCGCTCGGTCGGTGTGACACTTGGCCTTAAGGGCGGGGTAAAGTATTTAAATTTTGTTTTTTTTCATTTTTTTTAAATTTTTTAAATGAATGCATAATATCTCAAGAATATTGTGTTAAAATTTCAAGTCGATCGGAGTAAAATTGACGAAGTTATGAGTATTTGAGCGTCTATTGCTCCATGCCGGGTTACAGGGCCAAGTTCTCACGAATGGGCCCGACAAGTTGACGATTTGCGAATTAGTAGAGCAGAGGAGCAAGCGGCGCACGACAGTAAAGAAGAAAGAGTTTTGCGTAGACAAACGCAAAAAGATGCTCTCGATCATCTTGATGGAAGCCTTTTGCTCTAAGGACCTGGCATCGACGACTTTGAGTGAGTATAAGAAAATTATCGAGTTTTATTTTGAATTTCTAAAAATTCAAAGATAATTGAAAAATCTGAAAAAATTCATACGTATTCAGAAAAATGAACGAATCACGAAAAAAAATTGGGTTGCGGGGAAATTTGTTGACTAATTTTTTTTTTTCATCATTTTGTTAATAACATTTTGGAATTATTATTATGCAAAATTAATCTTTTGAGTACCTTTAATATGCATGAATTTTCTCAGATTTTTATGCAATCGAGAAGTGTTCTCAAACTTATGTGCAATGAGCGCTAAGCGACCAAACTCTTCTGCGTTTTTCAAACCGTTTTTCTGAGACTTGTCATATTTGAAGTCCGTGTGCACGATAACTCAAAATCTACTGGACCAATCGCTCTGAAATTTTGCACCGTACTTCTTCACATAATTCACCAGGTATTGTCGAGAGCTTTTTTGTTTTTTTTAATAATTACTAATTTTTCAACAACAAATTAGCCGATTTTTTTTAGCGAAAATCGGGTTTTTGGCTCCCAAGTGCTACGAAAAATCGAAAAATCGAAAAAAAAAAAAAATCCTCCCGTCATTACCTCGAGAAACATCTCCTTCAACAAATGCATTTTGATTTTTTTGTTTCAGATGATTCTGTTGCGAGTTATGGTGCACACCGCAAACCAACTTTTTTTCGAGGCGCCTCCGGGGTTTAATTTTCACTCGCTCAATTTTGAATATTTTGCAATGCAAATTTAGGAGAATGTTGTTCAAATGTTACTTTATTATATGTAAATTTTTCAATAAACGAACACTATCCGTTACGCCAAAAAAAAATCTTAAAAACATGCCTTTTTTTCGCCGAATTAACTTTACCCCGCCCTTAATCGGGAAGCAGCAGTTCCAGCAATTCGACATCGACTGTGAAAATCGTCAGTCACGTCAAGTACAGACCTACAGAAAAAGGTACATCGACCTTGTCTCGTAGAGCACGTGACCTCGAACGCGCATTTCGCATAAATCCTCCGTAACGCAAGCGCCCGAGAACACTAAACGGCCTCACGGTTTCAAGCCGATCATCCGAATAAAGCAACAAACCAACACTCAAGGTGTTTCCGTACAGGGAGATTTCGAGCTATTCTCTTTTTCAACGTGCTTGTCGTGCTGTCGAGACCCAAGGGAAATGCGAGTCTTGAACAACTCTGACTGATACGTCAGATTTCCTAGATTTAACTAGCAATTTAACTCTCACTTATCGGGCCGATTTGTTCAATCAAATACTTCGGTATTCGAATGATATGATACATGGAAGAGATTTCTTCATCCCCAAAAGGAAACTCATTTTTTACCCGAATTTATTGGAAGATAGTGTCCCTACTGACGCAGCAAAAGATACCATGAAAAAAAAGGAAATAAAACCGATTCTTAAGGTAGTGTTCTCGCCACAGTCACATTGAAAAGTTTATTCCCCGCTCAATCGATGGAAGCTTCGAAATATTGCGAAATATTCTTATAATGTAGGTTGTACATCTTATCGGGATGTAAAAACTTATAAAGTAATGATGAAAACGCCTAATGTAATGTTTACCTAACCCTCACTTTTGTATCAGACCATCTATTCCGGCTATTCCGTAAAACTCTGCGTATACGGATATTCACACACTACTGTAACCTAGTTCTAGTCTGCTCCAGTCGCTTCGTGGCGCTAGCGTCGCTAGACATTGCTTTATTTAAATCGCTATATCTCTGAAGCTAGACGGTCAAAATTCATGATTTTTTTCCCCACTTCGTCATATGTTCCTCTGTAATTGAGAATTAAAAAAAAAAAATCTGCAGAAAAGTTTCGAAGTTATTGCGTGAAATGTGAAATTTTCCACTTCTCCCCACAAGAACACGTGTAAAACCATGAAATCTTTGATTGCCAATATGCCGAAAACGGAACAGTGAATACTTTTGAAATTTTGCTGGTAATCATTTAACAGTGTCCTAAATGAGTCCTCAAAATAAATAAAAAAACTATAGAAAAACGCCTTGGCGAGACTACTAGCTTTAATGAGACAATAGAGAAACAGAATTTTTTGAGGGACTCAAATGTCTGGCTGTGGAATGAAATCCCGTTCATTGATCGCAACTGGTTTATTCACCAGCGCCTCTATCCTGACGGCGTGTAAAACGTGTACTATGTATGTGTGTGTAGATATGTATGTATGCATGTGTGTTTGCGCGTGTATATATATATCTATATATATGAGCAAGCGTTTTTAGGGCCTCTATTCAACCCACCGATCCTCGTCGTCATCCTCGTCCATGCGCACGTCCATCATGTCGATCATGACCATTTCCTTTTTTTTTATTCCTTTCCCCGCGAAACGCAGTCCTCGGACTATCCTTTTTCCTTTCTCCGACAAGAATTATCAACTTTTCGCTGATCGACGAACCTTCGGTCCACTTGGTAGTTTTTGTTTCAAAGATCGCGGGAGACAGGCACCCGCTGTTCGAGTTTTTTTTCTTACCACCACCTACACAGGGAGCGGTCGTGACGATTGAAAGTAAAACCGTCTATCGAGCGTCGACAAAAGTTTTTTTCACAGTCCAACACATGAGGGAGAAAACGTAATCGTTTCTTTATCCACGAATAAAGAAAAAAAAAAAAGTGCAACTTCTTCGATGACGAATTCGAAAATTGTCCGGTGTAATTGACACGACGAAAGACACTGAGCGAAGCGAAGCTTTCCGAGCCGATAAAAACGTTTTTGTTCGAACTTTTTGCTTCACATGGAAAGTAAATTTCAAACAAACAAACAAAAAAAGGCTTAGCAACGCGAAGTGGCAAAAATCGTTGTAAGATTCGCGCGAGCTTTCGTCGTCGTATCTCGCCGCTGTGAGAAACGCAACTTGATCGTTGGTGGCGGCGGACGTGAAAACGTCACCTCTCGACCAGCCTCGTCTCGTTTGTTCGTAGTTTGGGGAAAGGGCGCGCAAGTTTGCCAAGAGCGCTTGCGTCGAGCGTCGACCAATGAGCGCTCGGACTGCCGGGGAACGTGCGTCATATTGCAAGCGCGTGCTGCACACGCCGCAACTTTTTACTTTCTATGATTTTTCCATTACGCTTTTTGTAGCTGTTTTTTTTTTTCTTCAGCTATCTCGTCGAGTGGAGGAGGCCTAAAGCTCCGAGTATCGGGAAGGCTTTACGGAAATTGAAAACTCGAGGGAAACGAATCTTTATTTATAATCGGAATGTGAAAATTCTGTGAGAATTTCACAAGATGATGTGACACTGACGAAAACTTATTTATAATCGGGAAGCTTCGAAAGCAGGTTTTTCTCTAGGGGAAAATTAGAGAACGAAACGTCGCGGTATTTTTTTTTTACTTTGTCAAAAAAGTTTGCTCAACTTTTTTTCTAATATGTTCTAGATCACAATTTTCTTATGACCTGGCGACCAACAAATACGCTTTTTTAACGTCTGTTTACCAAAAAAAATATCTAAAAAAAAAATTGTTTAAACAAGCTTTTATTTAATGTACTAAAAAAATTAGTTTACGACTATAAATGAAAGCTTGGGGCGCTCAACTTTTCAAATGTTTAATATATTTTATTTGAATTTGAAATTGGCTAAATAGTAATTAAAGAAATCATTATCACAAGTTTATACTCAGTTTCCCGACTTTTATTTAGCCAATCTAAGGTTGTTTTAAAGTAAATTAAATACAGTTGATATGTTAACCGATTCATGTAAATTAAAGATTATATGTCTAAATTTTGATCGCCCCAAGCTTTTATTTATAGTCACATATAGGTGACGTGTTAAAAAAATTATTTTCTACTTTTTAGTACATTAAATAAAAGCTTGTTTAAAAAAAAATGTAGATCTAAATTATTTTCTACTTTTTAGTCTTTAATTGATTTTACTAGAGATCTGAAATTTTTGCAAATTCTTCCAAACGAACCGGTGTTATTATTGGTTGATTGTCAGGAGAAATCCTGGAGAACTGTGATAGGTGGCATCTATCATAGATGTTGGCTCACCACCTATTGTACCTTACCTTTTAACCTATTTTATCTGTTAAAGCCTTTTCTGCATGCACCTCTTAGATGCATGTTTGCAAAATTTCTGGGCTCTGAGTAGTCGGGAAGTTTGTAAAATATCGATTTTTCATTTTGCCTCTCACAGAAAGTCGTTATTTTTTATTTACTTATTTATTTATTTATTTATTATAGTTGAATCATGCATTATCACCTCTTAGATGCATATTTGCAAAATTTCAGAGCTCTAAGTAGTTGTGAAATGAGTGAAGTATCGATTTTCGATTTTGCAACTCACAGAAAGTCGTTATTGTTATTTATTAATTTTTTTTAAGTTGAATCATGCATTGTCACCTCTTAGATGCATGTTTGCAAAATATCGGGGCTCTAAGTAGTCGGGAAGTTTGTGAAATATTAATTTTTCATTTTGCCTCTCACAGAAAGCCGTTATTTATTTATTTATTTATTTATTTATTATAGTTGAATCATGCATTGTCACCTCTTAGATGTATGTTTGCAAAATTTCAGAGCTCTAAGTAATTGTGAAATGGGTGAAGTATCGATTTTCGATTTTGCATCTCACAGAAAGTGGTTATTGTTATTTATTTATTATTTTTTTTAAGTCGAATCATGCATTGTCACCTCTTAGATGCATGTTTGAAAAGTTTCTGGGCTCTAAGTAGTCAGGAAGTTTGTGAAATATCAATTTTTCATCTTGCCTCTCACAGAAAGACGTTATTTTTTATTTATTTATTATAGTTGAATCATGCATTGACACCTTTAATTGTATGTTTGCAAATTTTCAGAACTATGAGTAGTCGGGAAGTGGGTGAAATGTCGATTTTCTGTTTTGCATCTCACAACAAGTGAAGTTAAATAAAAGCTTGTAAAAAAAACTGATGTTTCCACTGCATGGAAAAAAAAGGTGACAAAGTCGAAGCTTTTCAACATTTATTTCAATACATTTTTGTTCCGCAGTTATGGAATTCTCGAATATATCGTCGGATCAATCATACACTGTTTTGTTGGGTATCGTCGGTTGCCAGTAATTCTCAAAACTTCATTTGCGCGCCATGTACTCACGATGCGTAAAAAAATATTGCGTGAAGCGAACATATGATCGCTTCCCACACTCCTCCATCGATTCAACCTTCAAAAGTGACTCACAATGAAATGACGACGCATCCTCTTTTTGTTTGCTTTGCGAAAGGATTGAAACTGACCGCAGCTGTTTGTCCGCAAGCCCAATCGTACACGAGATAGGAAACTTTTTCGGAGTTTCTTGTTTAGCTTGACTTAGAAATTCAGTTGTAACACGTCAGTCCTCATACTGTTTTTCATGAATTGTGCGCATGTGTAGCCACAATTGTTTCTTATGGACATCAATAAAAACTGCTGTTTTGAAGAACGAGAATTGAATTTATTAGATTTGAGAGAGCAGCATTTGTCTTGCAGAGTTCCTTAAGCCGATCAACGCACACTGAACAATCAGAATTTAATCTCGTTACGTATTTTTTCCTGGGCGATACAAACCGCAATGTTTCGACGAAAATAATATCACGATTTGCACGCGCGTTCAAATTAATGAAAAGAAGATTTCGTATGAAATACTGAATTTAAAAGTGTTCGCTATAAGCGATTGCTAGAAAAAAATGAACATTCCTTTTTTACATCACAAGAAAAAAAAGAATGTCAAAAGATAGAAAAATTCGATCCGTTCGGCCTCGTGTGAGTTACGAAATAATAATATGAACGTATAAGCCTCACGAACTGTAATTTCGTTTGCCAAAAACCCGTCCGGGCATATTTGTAGAAGCACGCAGCAGATTTGTTTGATTAAGAAAATGTGCTATCGTCGTTGGATTAATTTTTAGAGCCTTGATAAAAAAAAAAACGGGCACAACTGTGTCTAGGTATAAATAAATATAGATTTTTCGAGAAATGAATACACTCAGAATTATGTAAATGTGAAATTAGGCCATTTTCTTAAGTATCATTTAAACAATTCAGAAAACGAATCTCCATCGCAATCTCTCTGTCTATACGTTTTGGTAACCTTGGGCGACGGAATTTCGACATTTTGAACGTCTTCACTTGAGCCTATGGGAGTAGTCACCGTGACAAAAGCAAATTATACGAACGAATGTTCAAAAAGCTCGGAATATTAAAGGTTTTTATACGCTTGCTTCAAAAGGCATAGCAGGAAATAAATATGCGAAAAACATTCCTCTGTTACCTCGATCCATATTGTCCATGATACTCATGGTCGAACGAATTTGTAATTTTCTACACTCATTGCTCAGCTCTTCTGCACAAATAAGGTAAAGGCCCTGATAGCCGGACACTTCCCAATTTACAAATGTTTCATTCAAGATATCGCTTGAGGAAAAAATTGAAACAACTATATATAATTACCAATCGACCAATATTAAATTTCTTAAAATGCTCAGAAATCGCTAAGTAACGTTCATTATTTAATTAATAACGAGGCACAGAAAACTCATTGTGCAAAGCGTGTATCTTACTAAAAAAAACTGAGGAATCACGAAATATTATTAGCTACTTCCGCTTACGGCGACTTCCGCCTGGAAAAGTGCAGGGAATCTCTTGAAAATGTTCAAATTAGCGAATAATGACTTGTACGATAATAATTGTACCGATAACCAACTATATGTTGGGATACTCATACATACTCGCCATTCTGGTTAGCCCCAGTAGCCGGACAGTGAAAAACAATCTTTATAACGTAATTACCTGTCCGGGCTTTTCTTTCAAGACAATTTTTGGCCAAGGATCAAAGCAAATTAAAGAAAAAAATGTTCACAATTTAAAATATATTATTATAACGATATAAAAGTGTTACATTTATTAGAAAAGATTTAAAAATTAATAAGTCAATTAAGGGGTTACGTGGGTTTGAAAATGTCAAAAAATCCATTTTTTTTAATTATTTTTTTATCTACTAGTACAATATGTCGAGAATATTCTCCCAAAGTTTTAAGTCAATCGGAGTAAAAGTCTAGGCGAGAGAGCCTTTGGGAATTCCCCCCGTTGGGAAAGACCGGCCGGGAGCGACGCAGGTATACGCATTTTGCTCAAAACAGTATTTTTGAAGTCGGTGGACACGATTTCTCAAAAACTAATGCACCGATCCTATTGAAATTGTACACACTTCTTCAAAATAGCATTTACCAGTGATTGAACGAAGAGTTTTTTTTTCGATTACAACAAATTTTACAAAGCTATACGTAGTGTAAATTGTACCAAAAATTTGAACTATGTTGCATACAACTCTGCAAAAAATTCGAATTTCGATTGTTTTTTAATCCTTCATTCAATCACGAGCTATACTTATCTACTAACAGAAAAAAATTGGTTTTTTAATTTCAGATAAAGCTTCCATGAGTTATCCTGACCACCACGAGGACCCTTTTTTTTAAGGGTCTCCGGAAACCAGGTCCCACCGGCTGAATTTCCCAAATTTTTGGATGAATTTTTTAATAAATATTGTTGAAATGTTGCTCTTTTATGTGCTTAACATTTTGAATAAAATAATTTATATATTATAGTAAAAAAAAATAGAGAAAATATGCTTTTTTTTGGCTTTGAAACCCACGTAACCCCTTAAAGGCTAACACTACTGTAAATTTTTCAAAAAATCGATTTTTTTTTGCTTAAAAGATGCTTTGACTCCTCTAGAAACAGTTTTTCCCTGAAATAATTTTTTTTCATACAAATTTCGACCCCCCCCCCCCCGGCGCGTCGGACTGTGTATAACACATTTCAAAACTTGTGTATAACGCGTTTTTCTCGAAACACGATTTTCCAAAACGGCACGCAGCATAAATCAATCAATTTTCATATTTTTTCGTTTCAATTTTTAACCATATCTTTGTAACAACATTTCAAAGAGAAATACGTAGGCAATTTTCGATAAGTTAATTTAAACATTTTTTATTAATAAATGACAGCCCTTTTTTTGTCGAAAATTGAAAGCTTTCATTCAAATACTCGCCAGTCTCACAAAAATCAATATTTTTTAAATCCTCTACGTATTTATCTACCTATGAACATCAAGATGAGTGGTTTTTTTTTCCAGAATAAAATTTACACCAGTTATGCTCCGTGCCGCAGAGCGCCGCAAATTCAACTGACCTCGGGAGAATGGCTCTGATGTCGCCATTTTTAAATATTTTTCTTAAAAATTTTTTTTTGTATACTTAAATATATGCTTAATAACCTCCTCGAATATCATTATTATATAACCTTTCCCTCCGTAGGAAAAAATTGGTGAAAAAACGCTTCTTTTTAAGCCATTACAGTGGTGTTAGGCCTTAATCGCATATATCCAAAATGATTTTTTCACCATAACCGGTGCAGAAATTCTCGTAGCAATCGCATTGGATTCCCATATTTGACCCAACCTCTTGATAGGCTTCCAATGGATTGTCACATTGGATCGCTATAGTAAAACGTCGCGCCCGTACATTGGATCGGGATTCCCCATTGAAATCCAATGTACGAATCCAATTTAATTCTAAAGGAATCCCACATTATCAAATACGATACGATTCTGGATGAATCCCATCGTAATCTGTACGTTAAATTTTCTGTAGAAAATATATAGACACACAAAATGAGTGGATCTTAAAAAAGTATAAATATTATCTTACAAAAGTATAAATCGCTTGAATAAGTTTATCTTCAAAATCGATTTGAATCACATTAATGGAAATCCACTGTATTTATCGTTTGTTATTCTCTTTAACTGTACTTTGACATAATATCACCTCACACGTACACGCTCATGAAGCATGCAGGTATTGTTTCAACACGCCGAGTTTTTTCTCGTTACTTTTCACATATTTGCGATTCGAATGTGTTAAAAATTCTCAAACAGCGTTCATCGGAGAACAGTGCAGAATCCAATTGAATCCCAATAAGGACTCCCTATGTGCGGTGTCTCCAATAAATCCCTATAGAGATGTGGATGCATTTTTGGATTCTCCAACAAATTTGTGCACGGGATCACGAAAGGATATTTTTTTTGGAGAACCAACAAATTCCGGTTTAGAATTTAAAATAAAACAATCCCAAATTACGTCAATCAGAAAATGGCGTCGAATCTATCTGGATTCCAATGCGGATTCCCTGCGTGCAATGTAGGGACACCTTATAAGGATGTGGTAGATTCTGGGCACCTCGCGACAAATTTATGCTCGAGAACCCTTCATATTCATCACTGGCAGTGTTGGGCAAAATTTAATTGCTAGGGTAACGAAAGATTAACAATGAATTAATTGTTAATCACGACTATAACAATTAACAATTAATTAATTTTAATTGTGAAAACTCATGATTAACAATTAATTCTTTGTTAGTTGCTCTAGTCGCAATGAACAATTAATCAATTGTTAATCGTGACTTTCCACAATTAGAAACTTCTCAATTTTCGATCTTTTTGGTGTATTTGCTTAAAAGCTAACAATTAAAACTGATTATTGTATAGGGCGCTGCGTAACCCTACAAAACCCAAACAAACACGGCGTATCTAATATCTGTAAAGTTAAATAGGTTAATTGTTAATTTTAATTGTTTCTTAGAACAATTAAAAAAGTTAATTGTAATTGTTTTAATTGCGAGTCGCAATTAACATATATTAAGTCAAATAAATTTATTGCAACATGCAATTAATAGTTAATTGCAATTACTTTTTTAGTCAATTAATGAACTGATTGAAAATTTAATTGATTAACGCCCAACACTGATTACTGGTTGGTAATTGGGAGAGTTACGGTCGGCTATTGGTTCATCGAGATTTCGATGTCAACTTTACGCTACTCTGTCAACTTTACACTACTCTTTTCCATTTCTCTGTACGTGCGTTTTTATACGAGACTTTGAAAGTTTCACCATATCCGAACGGCTCGGTCATTGGGACGTTTACCTTATGTAAAAAATACGTGATATTCTAGCTCTTGTTTTTTAAAGAACAGAAAATAAACAACTAGGCGTGCCTTCAAGATGCACGTTGAATTCTTAAACAGAAGTACTCATGTCCTTAAACACACCTACGTCCCACGCATGTACGTGGGACGAAAATCGGACGTCTTAATTCCCTAGGAAAATGTTCGCAAACAAATTTCCGTGTTGAGCCAAAACTGACCAAACTACGTACTGTGCTTATTCGATCCTCAGGGTATTTGCGTTGCTATAATTAAATAATATATATATACGCGCTGAGATCCGCCGGCATTTGCTTAAAATATCGCGTGTAACAGGCTTGTCGAGATTATTGACGCAGAACTGAATCACCGGATCGAGTTGATGACGCGCCTCGATATAAAATGAGCTGACAAGTCATGAACCACAGCATGCCTATTCCAGAGAGCGTGCTAGAATTTTACACAGTTCCCGCGTCGTTCCACGTTCATTTTGAACGAAGCGTTTGCTCGACTAAAGTGCTAACATCTCATTTGAATTTAATTTTCAATCTTGCCTTATGCTTCCTCATAGGGGAATCTTTATTTTATTGAAAAAGATTTTTTTTATCAATATTTCAACGAAAATGTTTTCAGAAAACTTTCAAACACCTAACAATCGCATTTATAATAAAATTTATCGTATGTGGATCTGACCGATTTTCTTTGTTTCCGTACCAACTCGTATTTTGAGATTTCAGGATGAAATTTATTACTCGTAACCCGTATGATCTAAGCACTGTGCGTAAATATAAAAGAAGACGCTATAACTGTTAAATTTTTATAGAAATTTCAATTTAAAAACATCAGAAACGCTGCAGCTTTCGGAAATTTTAGGGTGAATTTTTCTCTACCCGAATCACGGAGTCTTCCACTCGTTGTAAGCATGCTTTAAATTGAGTTTAAAAAAATGGAGGAATGCATTCAGATTTAACAAAAATTTAACAAAAAATCCGGAACGATTTTTTATGCCATTTCGCCGATAGTTGACATAAATGAATTTAATAAACGGCATTTTGAAGGGAAGGAATTCACCTCCATTCCGTTTTTTTTAATAATTTTTTTACTATTTTTTTTACGACTAGTACCCTTTTTCGAAAACTCCCATTTTTTGCTTTTTTCCTTTTCTGGTGGACCCCGTTTACAGACAAAAAATTTTGTATGCATCTCTTTGACCGGAATCATAAAGGGGAAAGCTTAAGCTTTAATTTTGTTGTTTTTCAAAGCTTCGTACGACTTTTTTTGCTAAAGATATTTTGATTTTTCGAAAAAAAAGGCAATTTGAAAAATAACGTGTAACGCGAAAACGACAAGGATTCAAGGAAAACCTCAAGATAGTAAAAAGTTAAATCGGTTTTTGTTGAGTTCGCAAGAATTCCGTCAGATTTTTTTTAGAAATTGTTTTTCATCTATTTTCGGTAAAAAATTAAATGATTTAATTACCGTAACTCGAGAAAGAAATCCCGAACAAAAAATCTAAAATAATTCTATTGCGTTGAAAATAGAAAAATAAAAAATGTTCCTCTCTTGAAATTTTGCCACAAACCCGTTAATTCTTGAGTTACGGTAATTAAATCATCTGATTTTTTACCGAAAATGGGTGGAAAAAAAATTGTGAAAAAAAATCTGAAAAAATTCTCGCGTCCTCAACGAAAGCCGATTCAACTTTTTACTATCTTGAGGTTTTTCTTGAATCCTTGTCATTTTCGTGTTATACGTTATTTTTCAAATCGTCTCTTTTTTTTAATCAAAATATCTTTTTAAAAAATCGTACGAAGCTTTAAAAAAAATTGAAGCTTGAGCTTCCCCCTTTATGATTCCGGTCAAAGAAATGCATAAAAAATGTTTGTCTCTAAACGGAGTTCACCAGAAAAGGAACAAAAAAAAGGCGATAAATGGCCGTTTTCGGAAAAGGGTACTAGTCGAAAAAAAATAGTAAAAACATTTAAAAAAAACGAAATGGAGGTGAATTCCTCCCCTTCAAAATGCCGTTTATATTATTAAATTCATTTATGTCAACCATCGGCGAAATGGCATAAAAAGATCGTTTCGGAACTTTTTTGAATTTTTGTCCGGAAACTTTTCGCCGGTAGTGTATATACCGAGTGAGGTAACAACTATTAGCAGTAGAAATATTTTCTAACCTATCAGACTCAGACGATAGGTCAAAGGGGGTCATCGCGTGGTGGCCACGAGGTTCATCCAGGTGGAGGCGTTTCGAAGATTTCACGGTCACCATCTGTTTAAATGGGAATACTATTTTTTTTTTACATTTTTATCAAGGAACTAGAAATAAGCTCACGCACCAAATTCCTCTTTTATCAATTTTTTATACTAAATCTTGATCGATCATCTTGAAATTTGGTTCATGAACTTATTTTCAGTTTCTTGATAAAATTCTGACAAAATAGTGGTTCCATTTGAAAAAATGAACGTGACCTTGAAATCTTCGAAGCGCCACTACCTGGATGAACCTCGTAGTCACTACTCTATGACCATCCTTCGAATTATGCAACTTTTGTAGGAAAAGTTTTCTTCTAAGTATAACGGGTTAAAAAATATTCCTACTGCTAATAGTAGTTGCCTCACACGGTATATGTTGGCTGTTTCGAGAAAGGACATCACATTTTTTTAAATACGAATCGTTGATTCTGGGGACAGGGGGGCGGTTTTTGAAATACCCTTTATATAAATGTACTTTTATTCATGTAAAAATTATGTTGAAGAAATGAGTGTTTCCTTAATGTTGATTCTGAGGACGATAGGCTACTATGAAGACGGTCCTCGACGTCGAATGTCTTCACTATTTCCTTGATATATATAAGGTGTAGTAAAAAGAAATCCATTATTTTTGCAGGAAATTGAAGGCTTTATTTAGCATAGTTAGAATGATCCGATTTAGGTCAAAGATGCACCGTTTTGATCGATAACTTGTTGCCACTTTGAAGGTAATTTCATTATGCCTTTCTCATAGAAACCCTCGTCCCTATTGACAAAAAACTGGGACAGTCGATTTTCACGAGCTTCTCTTGAGGCGAATTTTTCACCAGCAAAATCTTTCGCCATAGACCGGAACAGGTGGTAATCACTTGGTGCCAGATCCGGACTATAAGGTGGATGCATAAGAACCTCCCAACCAAGCTCCCGGAGCTTCTGGCGAGTCACTATCGATGTGTGTGGCCTGGCGTTGTCCTGATGGAACACAATTCCTCTCCTATTGGCCAAAGCTGGCCGCTTCTGGGCGATTGCTTCCTTCAGACGATCCAATTGTTGACAGTACAGGCCCGAATTAACAGTTCGGCCGTAGGGAAGGAGCTCATAGTAGATGATTCCCTGCGAATCCCACCAAACACACAGCAGAATCTTCCTGACCGTCAATCTTGGCTTGGCCACCGTTTGCGCCGACTCATCGCGATTCGACGACGACCGTTTTCGCTTGACGTTGTCGTAAGTGACCCACTTTTCATCACCAGTCACCATCCGCTTCAGAAATGGGTCGACTTTGTTGCGATTCAGCAGCGATTCGCAGATGGAAATTCGGTCCATGAGGTTTTTTTGCGTTAACTCGTATGGCACCCATACATCGAACTTCTTTTTGTTCGATTGCCCAGCTCCTAGGCAATCGAAACAGTGCTTACATGACGGTCGGACTTGACGATTTCCATTATTTTATTGACATCTTCGACAATTGGCCTTCCAGAGCGTGGTGCATCTTTGACATTAAAATTATCGGAACGGAATCGACGGAACCAAAATAGCGCGTGATTGGCTGTTATAGTATCAGGACCATAAACACTATTCACATTTTCAGCCGCCTGGCTTGCGTTTTCGCCTTTATCGAAGAAAAACTGTAATATATGGCGTATTTTCACTTTGCTGGTGGCCATCTTTGATGCGCGCTCAAACAATATTGATTCAAGCAATCACAAAACTGTCTGAGATGTTTATTTTATTACGAAATCATATCTCTCTAACACCGTCTAGCGTAATCCGATCGCACTTATACAACGCGAGATACAGATTACTAAAGCCATCTATTGCTAAAATAATAGATTTCTTTTTACTATACCTAATATACAGGGTAAGGCACATAAAGTGTTACAGAGCAATAGCACTCAAACTATTGATCATATCCAAAAATGTTTCAGACAAAAGTTTCAGTGTTCGAGAAGGCCGTCATACTGGAGCACCCTATTTTTTTATCGGTGGAGGCGCTGAAGCTACGTCAAGGTCATCTCCACTTTTTTAAATGGAACCATGATTTTTTTACCGCCTGACATTATTACCGATTTCAAGACGAATTCAGCGACCTACAACACAAGGTCATTCTAGTCACGCAAAGTATGAAAATAGTCGAAAAATCGAAAAATATCGGAATAATCACTTTCAAAGGATCCACTAACCTTGGTTTGGGTCTACCTACAGAAGATACTTGAAGTGATGGCCCTCGACTTGTAAACACTTGTAAACACGCCTGACCACGCCTGTCGACATGAAAGAAAGAATACGCCGAGCATGTACCGAAATTACACCACAAATGTTGGCTGAAGTTAGACGGTCTTTTCATCAGCGAATTAACAAGTGCTTACAAGTCGAGGGCCATCACTTCGAGCATCTTCTGTAGGTAGACCCAAACCAAGGTTAGTGGATCCTTTGATAGTGATTATTCCGATATTTTTCGATTTTTTTACTATTTTCATACTTTGCGTGACTAGAATGACCTTGTGTTGTAGGTCGCTGAATTCGTCTTAAAATCGGTAATAATGTCAGGCGAAAAAAAATACATGGTTCCATTTAAAAAAGTAGAGTTGACCTTGACGTAGCTTCAGCGCCTCCACCGATAAAAAAATAGGGTGCTCCAGTATGACGGCCTTCTCGAACACTGAAACTTTTGTCTGAAACATTTTTGGATATGATCAATAGTTTGAGTGCTCTGTAACACTTTATGTGCCTCACCCTGTATATATACAGAGTGTTTGGCGCATGGACCGACACAATTTTTTGGGGGATTGGGGCGGTCATTTGATAGTTTTTTCACACTTAGACCCTATGTCCTAAGTGTCACGGTAATTGAGATATGATTTTTTTCGTTTTTTTTTTCAACTACCCGAAATTTCGCCTTTAAATCGTCATAACTTTTTTGTTTGTGGTTATAATAGCACGAAATAACTTTTGTTGCGTGCATACGGAGTAAAGAAGGTCAATTTGAGCAAAGTTTAATAAAAAAAAAAAACAACTACGGAAACATAAAAAGTCTTTTCTTAACCCTGACCCCGACAAACTAGTATCTCTTATTTTGACCAATAATTAATTATTTCAGCGACACGTAGCATACTGTTGGAAAAGGTATAAACTAGAGAACTTTTTAAAACAAAGCTAAGCTAACTTCTAAAGTCATTATAAGAAAACTAAGTTTTTAGTTGTTTTATAATCACTTTAGAAGTTGACATTTTTCATACATTTACACATTTTTTAAACCTTTGGAAGCTCATGAGTCATTTTCTTGAAACCAATTGTATCAGATAATGATTTATTTATAATAAACATACATTGCAGAATAGAACAAAAATTATTTCGTGCTATTGCGGTCACAAGTAAAAAAGTTATGACGATTTAAAGGCGAAATTTCGGGTAGTTAAGAAAAACGAAAAAAAAATCATATCTCAATCTCCGTGACACTTAGGACATAGGGTGAAAAAACTAGCGGGTGACCCCCCCCCCCATCCCCCAAAAAATTGTGTCGGTCCCTGCGCCAAACACCCTGCATATACAGGGCTACTGGTTATTGGTCACGATCCCGTTTAAGGGTTGCAGGACATGTTTTCCGCAATTAAATAACCCAGTAATGCTTTATGCAAAAGTGATATTTCATTTTCGAAATACAGTCAAAACCGTTTATAACGAAATTGGATGAATCATGCAGTACCGACGTTATAGCCGATTCGTCGTTGTAAGCAATGTCGTTATAAGCAGTTTCCACTGTATTATAATTCTTATTATTTATTTTATTGAGGAGTAGCCAACTCCAAACATAATTTTTAAAATCTGTTGCACGGAATTAAACTTTTTTATTATTTATAGCTTGAGGGCACAGTAACAAAGAATTATCAACAATAAAAATAATAAAAATCTGCAAACATTTTTTAATTAGGGGTCCAAAATTCTGCAAGTCTAATTTCCGTATTTTTCTTTGACAAAAATGTAGGTTTTATTTTAAAAAATCACTAAATTACTTAGCCTGCGGACCATTGAAAAAACAACTGCACATTATTAGCTATCCAAAGATGATCCCATACAACAGTTTTGTTATTTTTAATTTTTAACGTTGCCTACTCCCCACTTAAAAAAAAACAATAATATCTCAAAAATGGTTCACTTTTGCATAAATGGCATACAACTCTTGTCATACAACTCTTTCACCGGATCGTGACCAAAAAGCAGTAGACCTGTAAAACACGCGCATGCGAGTTTTCACTCGACTCACCGGTATCTTTTCTATAAACAGGCAGAATAGACATTGTTTTTTAGCGTAAAACGTGCCTCGTTTCTAGAACGTCCATAGGCGTATCGCAAAATGTACAAGCAATCAATGTTTCGATTTCGATGGACTCACCGTTCCTTCTGCTGCATCTGTTTGAGCATTATGTCCGCCAGAGGATCGCTGAGAGGTCTCTCCCCCAACAGTCTCTGTCGATCCAAGTCACCTTGCATCTGCGTGAACGCGTGCTCAGTGACATTTATCGTCGTGTCCAACTGTCCTGAAAGTTCAACAGTTTTGTCTCCTATAAGAAGGATGAAAGAAATGAATTCATAGCATAAAAACGCGTAATCGTATGAAAGCTTCTTTCTAATTCACGCGTTCCGATTTTTTTTCCTCGCGGATTCGAAAGAAATATGCAAAAAATATTTCGAAACATCAAAAAATGTATTTCGTGATAAATGTCTGGATATGCGCGAGTGTCGATGAACTGAAGCATCTTCTGCATTACATTTTGCGAGAATCAGTGAAATAGCTTAAGGAGGTACGACTAGTTCTTCAGGGTCAACAAAGAGACTAAATTTATGTTACTCCACGGGTGTTCTGATTTATGTTAATTTATGTTGAATATTCGTATTGTCGATCCCAAAGTGCCAAATGTGTGGTAAATATTTCATTTAGTGCATATTTACTAATAAAAACTGAAAAATTAGATCCTCAACGACTCTGTGGGCCGATACTGTAACTCGTAGCGACAGTTTTCGTTATCGTTAGCTCGCGACAGACAATGAGATGCGCCCTTTCTGCTGTAACCCTCCATGCGATTGGCTGTTTCTAGTTATCGACAACAAAAAAAGCCGCTACCGAGTTACAGAATCTCGCTATAGAGCTAGGTCATATTCACAATGATAGTTCCACCATCAAAACGGACTAAAAAAACGTTGCACCAAATCTATCGGAATCTTATTTAAATAGCCCCGAATTACCTCAGCGGAATTAATAATATAGGTAAAATGTTGCGTTTTGTGGCGACTCGCCAAACGAATCATCAGCTGTTACGCCCGATGTTGGCAAGTCTATGAGTGCTATTTCATCATTATTATAACATTCAACCGAAAGTTGAAACCGATTTATAACATAGTGCTTGAACTGCACGGTGAAGTTGGAATTTTCGATTTTTTACAATATCTACCATGTCTAATTTATCAAATTTCAATTTTCCAACGACCTTAGTTGGATAAGTGAGCAGCAAAACCGTGATCACCGCACATCTGATCGACCGTCTCCATAAGACGACGTGCTTCACTAGCTCAAAGTGCTCGACTTTGCAACTTTATTACGAAAAAACTAAACGGTCAATATAGCTCAAATTTTCCCAAAGGGTGCATAACGTATTCGTCAACATCATATAAAAATGTCAGGCCCGAAAGATGGATTCTTCTTAATGATTGTACCTCATTAAGGTTTTATAATATTTTGAATTTGACGATAAATATAGTAAACCCTCTTACGTTTTCAAGATCTGAAACATTGAGGTAGAATTTTTTTCTCTCGCGAAAAGTACCACAGTAGGACAGTTGCGATCAAATTTTGCGGGATTGATAACATGTGATCCGCGATTATAGATCCCTGAACAAAGCTTCCCCTACCATAAAAATCTCCGATCAAAATATTCCTCTACAAATGTACAGCTCCGCCACGAATATCTGTTCTTATTATTCTGATTACTTCCTATGGAGTGTTCTCACCACACTGAACAGCCAATCGGATTAGTTTAACAAACCGGTATTATTTACAGAATACCGTTCTAATTTTTTAAAGACCAATAAAAACAGTAAATCGTTAGTTGACCAAGGTTTCCATGGTCTCAAAAACCACACCCAAACAAACCCAAACAAACTGCATGAATCAATCGCCCAACAAGTGGCAACTGTTCATTAGGGTTATTTTTTGCAGATGATAGTTTTGAGTGAAGATATTTTAGGATCA
This sequence comes from Ophion ventricosus, assembly GCA_963932345.1. NCBI lineage: Eukaryota > Metazoa > Arthropoda > Insecta > Hymenoptera > Ichneumonidae > Ophion > Ophion ventricosus. The sequence continues at coordinate 14,006,835 of OZ010715.1, read as the reverse complement.
TGAAGAAATTGACTTAAGTTTCGCAATAATGGTTGATTCGTCTTCGTACATAGTAGAAACTTACACATGGCTTCCTCGTCCATAAGTTTCGCTCCCAAAGTTTCTTCTATGAAGCCAACATTGGAAAGAGGACTTACTAATGGAAGAAACTTCGCGAGTGAGGCAAAATTACGAGGAAGCGATTACGCACGAATTTTATTTACCGTGTAGCGCGTGCTGAGGATTGTCGATTATTCTAATTTGCCGATCGGGAAGGAGAGGCTCGCCATCCGGTCCTCCCACGTCGCTTGGCAATTGCCAACAAGCGTTTTCCTGCTCCTCCATCGTTCGTGGAAAGTACAGCGGTAACAAGACTTGATATATACCGAGATCGCAGGGCTCGAGGGCGAAAACGACACAACCAATCGAGTCGCTGTATTGCTCCAAAAATCTTCGAACCGTTCCTGTACCGACAAAAGAAAAAAAAATACAATTATCATACGGCAAGAATTTGATTAAGAGTCATCCAAAGTACGTGACAAATTCTGAATCGACCGTACCGCTGGTCGCAGTGAAATTCGTCTATACTGAGAAGGCGATAGTTATGACAACGTATGCATTCAGAAGGAATTTATAATTGTCGGTAAACAGGATAGAACGGATCAGAAACTCGACGAAAGAGTATCAGACCAGGCAGACGCCTTACGCCATGCTTCGTTTACTGCCGCTTGTCCATTCTTACCGACAACCGCTACTAGCGAACCTAACGTAAAGAACTGGAACTGCAAATTACGGAGCAGAGACCGCGATATGGCCGCTTGCGGATCTTGGGCGCGTTCAGATTTTTTCGGTGGATTAAGGTAGTAGTCTCGCAAGTCACGTTGAAAAGTTTATTCTCCGCTCAATCGATGAAAGCTTCGAAATATTGCGAAATATCCTTACAATGTAGAGTGTACATCGTATCGGGATGTAAAAACTTATAAAGTAATGATGAAAACGCTTAATATAATGTTTATCTAACCCTCACTTTTGTATCAGCCTATGCATCTCCACTCCTAATACGTAAATACTCTGCGTATACGGATTTGCACGCACTACTGGTATCTAGTTCTAGTATGCTCCAGTCGCCTTCTGGCGCTAGCGTCGCTAGACTTTGCATAATTTAAGGCCAAGTGTCACACCGCCCGAGCGACCATGAGTGCGAGAGAGATAGCTGATTTGCAGATTCCCAATGATTTCTGAAACGGTTGATTTTTGGGAAAAAAGAAAAGAAACACGTTCCGCTCTGTTGAACGACGAACAACCGCTTTCTATTCTTTTGCCCGAAATATGATCCGTCTAGGAGAAAACTTGGCAGTAGGATTTTTATCGACTGGACGTGTGACACATGGCCTTAAATCACTATATCTCTGAAACGAGACGGTCAAAATTCATGATTGTTTTTTACCCACTTCGTCATATGTTCCTCTATAATTGAGAATAAAAAAAAAAAATCTGTAGAAAAGTTTCGAAGTTATTGCGTGAAATGTGAAATTTTCCACTGCTCCCCATAAAAACATGTGTAAAACCATGAAATCTTTGATTGCCTGTATCTCCGAAACAGAACGGTGAATCCTTTTGAAATTTTGCAGGTAATCATTTAATAGTGTGCTGAATGGGTCCTCAAAATAAATAAAAATCTATAGAAAAACGCTTTGGCGAGACTACTACCTTAAAAGGTTTGTTTTGATAATATTTTCATATTACAGTCCATCTGAATCCTAGTGTCGTTATTCGTCTATTCACTGGTCGGTTTACCCTAGTTGTATCGTATTTTCCGTGAAAACTGTCAAGAAAAATTCTTAGTTCGTTCATTGCCTACATGACGCTTCTCGTGCATGCGATGGATAACTCTCAATACTCTCGAATATTTGTATCTCCTAAAATCGACGATATCATGGACTCGTTAACTTACGTAGAGCTATGTGCGCTCCCGCGTCAGGCGGATAATTTCGACGAACCGAATTGATCACAGGCAAACCGATACTGCGAAGACCGAGCTCGCGGGCTTTTTGAAGCACGTTTCTGCAAAGAAAAGCCAACTCGGATTAGAAATATGAACTGTACCACAAACCAATGCTCGAATGACAATTAAAAAGAAAAATCGAACACATACCTGTAGCAACAATGTAACGTATTTTGAGCCGCCGTTTGGTATTTTATATTGTAAATTGGCCCGACGGTGTGGATGATGTAACGAGCGGGCAAATTATGACCCTGTGTCACCTTGACTTCACCAGTCCTGCATTCTGCGAATAGCGACCATAATTTAGTAGGAATGTATTGATAATTCGATGAGTGGCTTTACAATATTCACTTTATTGTAAAATATGACGATCAATGTGCAAAAATATATAACGTTTGATCACCGATTTACACGCTGTGTTCTTTGATTTTTCAATATATAAATTTAATATCGTCCAATCTTGTTCATGTTTAACCCCTTAGCAGTCAGGCGAAAATGAGATTTTCGTGACACTTTTGTGTTGGAAATTTTTTTTTATAGATTTATCCTATAATTTCAGTATTACGGTTTTTGAAGTTGCTGAATCCGAATCTGAAATCAGATTTCCAAAATTCAAAATGACAGATCTAATATGGCGGACGCAAATTCGAAAAATGGTTTGATTTCGACGAAAGTGAGTACCTTATGATTTTTGAGATCGCTGAATCCGAATCTGAAATCGGATTTCCAAAATTCAAAATGGCGGGTCCAATATTGTGGGAGAAAAATTCCGGTTTGATTTGAATTTGAACGCCTAAATGCGAGAAAGTATCTAACATAATATAAAAAATAATATAAACAATATAAATGTCTAGATATTTATCATATAAATACAATATATATCATAATAAATAGAAAAAGTACAAAAAAAACAAAATCGGAGTTAACAACCGTCACGTCCTCGATTCGTGACTCGGGGTTTGGCAGAGAGCGGGATATAACACCAAGAAAAAATATTCTTTTACATTTTTTACTATGGATAATTTGTCATAAATGATTTGCTAAATTTTCATTCGTCATAATGTATCCGAGCTTCAGATACTTAAAGTCAGGATTCAAATTCGAAATTCGCGACCACAAACATCTAAAGATACAATTTTTTGTCGAAATCTAACTATTTTTCGAATTTTCTCCCGCCATAGTGGATCCGCCATTTTGAATTTTAGAAATCCCATCTCAGATTCGGATTCAGCGACCTCAAAAACCATAACATATTCACATTCATCGAAATCAAACTATTTTTATAATTTGCGTCCGCCATATTGGATCCGCCATTTTGAATTTTAGAAATTCGATTTCAGATTCGAATTCAGCGACCTCAAAAACCACCACATACTCACTTTCGTCGGATTAAAACTATTTTTAGAATTTGCATCCGCCATATTGGATCCGCCTTTTCGAATTTTGGAAATCCGATTTCAGATTCGGATTCGGACAAGTAGCAATTTTCAAAAAGTTGTCCAAGGGTCAGCTAAATGGGTACCAAATGTCCGCCCGAAGGTTACCTCGAAGTTAACAACCATCCAAAATGATAACTGTTGGACATATGATAACTTGTAGGTAACTTCCAAGCGGACATTTGGTGTCCAATTAGACAACTTCTGGGCAACTATCTGGAAATTGCTACCTGGGAAATTACAGTGAAATCGATGTAGTAAAAACATGTTCTTTTTTCAAATGCCCACATATGTGTAATGATACAAAAGTGACAAAACTTTTTTCTACCCATATGTGTGTCACTGACAGTCAAGGCGTTAAGAGATCTGCACGAGCTTGAAATTTCAGAAATACGTATTTGTTACCGAATAGTTTTGTAGCATAGGATGTTAATTCTCAATTTGCAACAAAGATTTTGTAAAAATTCCTAAAATTGACCGAGTTATGACAATTTTTGGAAGCCTTGAATTTAACCCTTTTTCTGCGTTTTTCTCGCAACCATGTTTTATGAAACGATGTATCGTATCTCAAAATCTATTCACCCGATTCACGTCTATTTCGGACAGAGCATAATTAATAACATTTTCTATGCAACTGCAGTCCTCTAGTTTTCTAACAACTGTATCGTTTATAAATATTTTTCAATTGAAAAAGAAATTAAACCTTCGAGGCTGTATCCTAAGGAGTTTCAATACCGTTCTTTAGCTGCAAGAGTGAGGATGAAAGTACAATGAGTCTTCGGCAGGGTGCCAACAACTTACGAATAAAAATCCATGTAAAAATTAATTATTATTAGGCAATTTTCAACTCATAATATTATGACAAAAATATTTCCAAGCCGGAAAATGATATTAATGCTTTTTATTTTTGCAAATAAATATATGTTGCAATTTTATTCAAGGAAATATAATCGATAGACTTGGCAACAGCGGCATTCTCTGCCATTGGCACGACTGACTATCACTAAAGCATCGTCGGCTCCAGGTTATTGACGTGGTGAAAAACGTTCAACGTACAACGTTTTATAAAGAGTTTTTGATTCGGCAAAGTCGAAAAAAACGTTAAAAATGTCGAGCGGACGAATAAATACATTTTATTATAAAGTTCAAATGCTGTAATAGTATGTAGATTTTAAACATCCGCCGATTTTGAAATACCCGCCAGTTAATGCTTGACTGTGAGTGGCTCACTCGTCAGAGCCAGTTAACGCGGTGTCACCACGTTTAACCTACAAGTTTTGTTAATATCCGAAAACAAAGCATTCGAACTCAAAATTCACATCTTTTTTCGAGTATTCTTAATGAACGAAGTACAGAAACCACTTGATCATTGAACACGATATTCCTAAAACTATAATCACGGTTTGCTTATTTTTTTTATATCTATATCTCGGTATTATTTTTGTCCCTACAGCCCTATAACACGTGTTTACAAGTTGCCATGTATATTACCAAATGGATAAAGGTTCAACTTGAACATTGAACATTTCTGAAACTATATTGTGAAAGTGATTGATTTTTGGACCGTTAATGCATTCTTAATCTCTCGGCGATATAAATTTCAACCGTTCACAAGCATTTCGATTTTGGTGTCGAAACTCCTTAATTATCGTCATTCCAATACTATCAGTATATTTTTTTTTATTCAACTTGTTTTTGGCGCCCCAAGTTTATGAAGCCTGTCAACCGGATCAAAAATATTATCATGTATGAAATATTTTGTGTTTCAAAACAAATATATACACACACACATATAAACACATGCATAGAACTATATACCTTTAACTTCATTGTCAATTTCCAGGCCTAGAGCTGGGCCTGCACGTGAAAATATTCTTTGGCACGTAAGACTATTGTCATCCATTGTTTCGTTCGTAGGATTTACTACGGCGTCTACTTGTAGGACCGCTATATTGCCAGTCCTGAAAGAAAATTTAGGACATTTTAACATACTTTTTTGTTTAAAACATTTTAAATGTAATCAAATTAAGAAGATTTTAGATGCAACAATAAAATTTAGAATATTTTTGATGTAATAAAAAAATTTAGAACATTTTAGATGTAATCAAATTAAGAAGATTTTAGATGCAACAATAAAATTTAGAATATTTTTGATGTAATAAAAAAATTTAGAACATTTTAGATGTAATAAAATTTAGAACATTTTAGGTGTAATAATAAAATTTAGAACATTTTAGATGTGATAATAAAATTTAGAACATTTTAGAACAGCAAAAAAATATGGGTACGATACAATAGGCAAGACGAATAAATTCAACAATGGCAGAGACATAAATGGACAAAGATTTATATTATTGGGCCCACCATAATGCAATCTTGTGGTTGATTGCAGACCGGCAGGGAAACGGGCAGTCCGCATGAGGCGTTAATTCTCCTAGAGAAGCCGAGTAATCCGTATACCGATGCTGAACAGGAACTTCCGCCCATCTCGTTAGCGTCCTAAGCTCGACTACTTCCGGGGCTACACCCAAGGGTTCCATTAGCCTCATTCAGCTGAAATTGACAAGAATTATTATTCAATTATCGCAACAACAAAAAACATGATAACAATTTTGATTGCTTTGCCTCGGTGCATCAGCCCCAAAAATAACATTGTAAAAAAACGTTTTTTTCCCTTGTCGAAAAAGATCCAGCACATACTTTATTTTTGCATTGCCGCTTAATCTACGTTATATCTTACGGATAATGCACACAAATGTGTTGTTCGAAAATTCAATCAACAAGCTGTCCCCCACCGACCCTAAATAAACCCAAAGTTCGGAGCTTGAACATAGTCACTCATGGAACAGGTGCTATGACGGTTCTCTTATTACATATTATTCGTATTTCCCATTTAGATAAACATGGAAACAAAAAGTATAACGTATTCCAGAGACTGGGACGATTAAAATACAACAACAATTCCGTATTTAACAGTGAGAATAGCGATGCTAAGACGGGGACCACTGATTTATAAGTAATCACGAGTCGTTACATAAAATTCACGCAAAAATATCTTGAAAATTTATAGTTGATCGTGCAATTATAAGTACGAATTTGCTATCTTTAAGGCCTTAGGCTACTTTAGAGGCCAAAAAAGGGCATATTTTGTGATTTTTTTTCAGCAAAACCATAAAATAAATCAGAATTACAAAATAGGGGTTTTATTATATACGTAATTGACTATACAAAATTATTTTTTCACAGCAATACACGTCAAAATGGCGATCATGCAGCATTTTACCGATGACACCTTTATTTCTGGAAGGTCAACGGCCGGACCAAAATCTCCTGTAATTTTTGAGCTATGATGAGACACTAAAGTTTTTTTGATTATATATAAGAATAGCTATACAAGTACGTAGGATTTTTTGATATATTGTTTTTTGTTAAAATGGTACATTTATAAAACAAAAAGTAAAAAATGCCATGAGAAAATCGTCAGAAAATTGTTTATAAAAAAGGAACTATGCAATATAATTAAAAAATCCCACGTAGTGCCTCAGAAAATGTAATTCTAAATATACAGTTAAAATTTCAAGTGAATCGGTTGAAATTTGTTTGAGTTATGAGTCCAGCTGACTTGAAAAATATAGTTTTGATATAAACGCGTTTAAAGTTAGTAGAAAGTCACGACATGAATCAAGAGGGATTGCGCTAGAATTCGAAAATCGAGCACTTAGAGATTTTTCACACTCATAATCTTTTGGATTATAATTTTATAGGTACTAAGGTACATTTTCAGCAAAAAAAATAGAATTTTGGAAAATCCTAGAGTGGCCTAAGGCCTGAAGTACATTTTACATGCATCAACTTTTTCTTTGGTTCCTGATGACTTTTCCTGATGCTCAAATCTCAATATTCTCAGTCGCAATATTCCAACGCTCAATATTCTACAGAATGCAAATCAAAGAATAGAATAGCTTCATGCACATGTAAAATTATATCCAAAAAAATTATGGTTCTGTTTGCTATTGAGACTTCCGTTTGTGACAAGACTACCATGTGCGTATTACTTAAATCTCAGAAAAGTTTTGGCAAGAATTGTTCTGCGAAGAGCTTGTCAATAAAGAGCTAGATCACTGACACAATATTATCAAACTAGAAAACTACAAATGACAACAAAGGAAAAACTTTCAATATCGAAAAATTACAGCGGCATTCTTTGGAACATTTCCAACTTAGAATTAAAGGCTTATACCTAATTGAATTTTTCTAAAATATCAACGTTCCGTTTTCAACTTTATCTCAAAATATAACTTTTCAAAAATATTCTTGTGAAATTTCAAGTCGATCCATTCAAAATTGAGGGAGTAATGGGCGTTTCGTGTAGGTTCTGCGAACTTTAAACACGTTTTTTTTTCAAAATGACTTTAAATTTTAACGATCAACATTAATTTTTACAAGCTTCTTTTACATACCGTAAAGCAGTGCTTAAATACAGAATTTTTTTTTCCAACTTAGGTTTCTTTTTTATCAATCCAAATAAAGCATTTTTTTTCACAGAAATTTAATACTTTCACTTTGGCCTGTGGCCATGCTGTCAAAAATCAATATTTTATTGAACCCTTCGTCCAAGCGTAATTTTATTAAATCCTTGTTTACATAATTTCATATAAAAACTAAATGTACTTGATTTTTTAATTTTTGGTACATTTGTTTTCCAGCAGTTGTCACCGCTAAGAACATTTTTTAAACTGCAGTCCTCAAGAACCATTGTATCTTCCGCATTTATAAATATTTTTCAAAACAAAAGTAAAAGACACGCAAAATCATATTCTTTAATGGAAAAAAAAAATTGAAAATCTGCACACGTTGTCTGAGAAGAAAATCACAAAAATTGATATTTTGTCCAATCACGAGCTAGGTGTAACCCGTTAAAATCCCTTTAACGATGCAGGGAATTTATTTTAGAATAGGGAATATAATTTGGAATGGGGAATTGGGTTCCTAAACTAGGCTCCGCCACCATCCAAGTTGCAGTGCAAACTCGAAGGAACTTTATTATCATTGCCAGGATTTTTTGGTAAGCAGGAATTTACTTTTGGTCTTGATATTGCGAAATATTGTCCATGCCTTGTAACAGAACGTTAACACACGTAGTAGCGAGTCCTCTCCTAATAAATCTACGAGTTAATGAAGCACAAAAATATGAACAAAGAAAGCGCGTTCAACGTCGTAAAATTGGCTTTTCTGTAAAATGACCAACAATTTCACGGGTCAATCGATCATAAGGTTTTCGAGCATCGTTGAACTATGGAAAACTCAGGCCGATCGTGAATCGTCTTGAATTTCGAATAACTAAACTTTTCTTCTATCTAGCTTCATTGTCATCGCTAATTATTCTGAGACATCGTTATTTTTCAAACCGAGACGAATTAACGCAAGAGGCCAAATTCCATGAAATACAAATCCATTAGGCCTTCTTTCGAACAGCAGCGCTGCCCGGAGGCTAGAGTGTAACGAATGAGTGACATCCCCCACTGTGTAGCTTCGCAAAAAATGCACAAAGCAAAGCTCGTCGAGACCGCGACTTTGATCGCGAAACGCTCGAAAGGAAGCTAAAAAATGATCGGTTAATTCGCAAGAGTTGCGTAAAAACACTTACTCCGAATGATACACGGGGTGTATATTTTAACGCGTGGGAAAACGATAAACTGCTTTTTAACTGAGAAACAACGCGCCTAACCTCACAGCGACGAACTGTCACGCGTCATATGTAAAGTCAGCTGTTGTTCTCGTCGCGTTCGCGCTCCGGTGATGCCGTCCCGCCATCTGACGGGCACCATGCGCCACATCGATTATTAGGGAACTTTCGGTTTTTGCACGAATTATATTTCACAACCCGCGCACGTATCGGAAATTTTCCTCGTGTCTTTTATATTTCAGACGTAAAAATTCGTTAAATAAACATTTAAAGAGTTTTTCGCTGCGAGAATAAGTAGAAAAAAAAATCATTCGTGTACGTATATTTGCGCCACGTTTTGATGGTATTGTAAACGAAAAATTTAAGAATATTTCTTAGTTGAATGTTAGGCTTATTTTAGTTAGTTAGGCATATTTTTTAGTTAAATGTTTTTTAGTTAAATGAAAGACATAGTTAGAAAGTCATATTTATTAGTTAAATGTTTTTAGTTAAATGAAAGGCATCGTTAGTAAGGCATATTTATTAGTTAAATGTTTTTAGTTCAATGAAAAATTCAGGAGTATTTTATTTAAATGTTAGGCATATTTTAATTAGTTAGGTATATTTTTTAGTTAAATGAAACGCATATTTCATTCAACACAAAATAACACAAAAACATTTACTTAAATGTTTTTAGTTAAATGAAAGGCATAGTTAGAAAGGCATATTTTTTAGTTAAATGTTTTTAGTTAAATGAAATACATATTTCATTTAATACAAAATAACACAAAACATTCAGTTAAATGTTTTTAGTTACATGAAAGGCATAGTTAGTAAGGCATATTTATTAGTTAAATGTTTTTAGTTAAATGAAAAATTTAGGCATATTTTTTTAGTTATATGTTAGGCATATTTTAATTAGTTAGGTATATTTTTTAGTTAAATATTTTTAGTTAAATAAAAGGCATATTTCAGTTGACACAAAATAACACAAAACTTTTAGTTAAATGTTTTTAGTTACACGAAAGGCATAGTTAGTAAGGCATATTTATTAGTTAAATGTTTTTAGTTAAATGAAAGGCATATTTCATTTAACACAAAATAATACACAAACATTTAGTTAAATGAAAAATGTTGGCATATATTTTAGTTAAATGTTCGGGATATTTTAATTAGTTAGGCATATTTTTTAGTTAAATAAAAGGCATAGTTAGTAAGGCATATTTATTAGTTAAATGTTTTTAGTTGAATGAAAAATTTAGGCATATTTTTCAATTAACACAAATCATTTATTAATTATTCCTATCGTTTTTTTTTTTTCATTGGCTGCGATTTGAAATACAATGTGAGAAAATGAATGCAAATTATTAACAACGTTAACTTGTTTACAATTTTGAATAAAACAAAAGTTATCGTTAACATTGTGTTGCTACGATCATTATTTATTTCTTAATTTCTTATTATTTATTTGAATTTAGTTTTTCACGATTTCACCGAAAATTCTCTTCTTTCATCACTCAATACGCTCAAACCTTCGAATCCAATAAATTTGGCAAAACTAATGACACAAGATCAATCTCACCTCGGAGTATTCGCCACTTCGTGTTTTGGCACATATTACAAATGACGTTACACCTGTGTATGATTTAAAAATCGCGACTCGAGGCCACGGTCTTCTATGGCAACAAGAGAACTCAGCTGATCGCGAGAGACAGCGCGGATGCGTTCGTCACCTGGCGAGAAAAAAAACGTTGCGATCTTATTCCCGTGACACAATTCGGCAAAGGTCCTCCCCCTTACCTTTGACCTCCACCGCCTCAAATACC